>RJWJ010002617.1:0-97913 GCA_004363605.1 Indri indri | reverse complement strand
GAGTGAGACTCTGTCTCAAAAAAAAAAAAGAAAAAAGAAAATGTACTATGTTACAGGCTCCGTATCAGGCACTGGAGAACAAAAGGTGAATGAGAACTATCAGCCATTCATGTCGGCTCTCTAAAACAGATTCAAATAGAATCAATCCAAAAATTCATCTATCCACCTCCAGGTAAAACTATATTACATACAGTTAAGGTACACTAAAAAATATTTTAGCTCATTGCTTAGAGTAATGCAAATAGTTCACTTTGCCTAAACATTAGCAAACTTAAACTATCTTAAAAAGTCCTTCAAAGAGATGTTGTTTCATTTCTGTCCCCAAACCCCTAGGTCCCCAAGTTACTCACTGAGGATATAGAGATGTGCTATAAGCAATATGAGTAAGCTTATCCTAGAGCTGTCACTAAACAAAAGCTCATTACCTAAGATTGAGTGTTGGCACAGGGCTCCCTGTCCCTGTCAATTCATAAACAGCTGCTGACTCAATCTTATGCTTCACAGCACATTTTCTTCTAAAACTTTAGTGGAAAAGGCAAAAAGAGAAAATCTCACCAACCACAAAAGTGTATACATTTAAAATTGTGGAATAAAAATAAGCTGCTATATGCTTTTAAAACCAGAGCAAAGGTAGGAAATAAACATCTCCCCTACTCAACTACAATGCCTTCTGCATTGACTTATGACAGAAGCAGAAATGTTGCAGATTTAACTAACCAGCTTTATATCTGAGACGACTTAAAATGATCTACTGAGTACACTAAAAGTGAGACAGTAGATCAAAATTTACCCTTTTAGATGCACTTTTCAATGTATTTTCAGAAGGAAAAATACAATCTTTAAGAGATCAATAGGGTGACATTCAACCAGAAATTCACTAAACCAGAAATGAGTAGATTCAAAAATCTACACAATTAATTTGGCAACTAACTTTGCAGCTAAATTTTAATTTTAATACTAATGTTACTGGTCTGTTGTTTTAAACCACAGGGACTTCTTTTGAGATTGCCAAGGAATAAGCATTTGGCCTACCTCATGGAAGAAGGAACAGTTTCTAGTCTTAAAAACAGGAGGTTCGCCTACATGACCACCTGGGACAAACTTGGCCAGTGCAAGCGAGCCAGAAGGTTACAGGAGCCTGGGAATGTTTAACATCAAGCAAGGAATTACAGCTCAGTAAGATCAGAGGGAATTACACAGGAAATGTGAATAGTAACCCTTTCATATCTCTGTGCCCCTTCCCACTGCCTGTGATAAATGGAGGCCTGCTGCCGCCCAGTTATGTGAATACACAAGCCTAGAGCAGAGAGGAATTGGGGAAAAGGAAAAAAGACATTTTACACACACACACACAGAGCACAGCATAAATTCATAATGACATGATAAAATCACGCTGCTCCAGAAAACAGCCTTTAGCCTTTCTAATCGCCACATATGCACTGTATTACTGCCTTTATCCAACAGAGCCCTAAGCAAAAATTCCAAAGAAACTTGAAGAATCAGGCGGAGGAGGGGGGATGAAATAGTTGGCAGACTCATGGTAAGTAGGGAAATGTGCTCCTACAAAGCTGACCAAACAAATAGGTCTCCACCCTGGCTTATGTTTAAACATCTTGTTCCTAGTCAGTCTGCAGGGAAAGCATTCTTTCCACAATAAATAACATGTAATCAAATCAGAAATTCTCACTCCATCTTTTATCTACTCTATGTAAAAGTTTCTTCAATATTCTAAGCTAGAAGCTTAGAGAATTTAAATAATTGCAAACCTTTTTTTAAAAGAGTAACCTGGCTATATGAAGGCAAGTTAAAATATTTCTAATTGCTAATTTGGAAAAGCAGGTGTGACTGTGCAGATCTTAGACACCTTCAGAGACTCCTGGTTAGGATCTCAAAAAAAAACAAGACGCTCTTACCATATCTGCCTCTGGGAAAAGGGGAAATGCTTGGTTTCCACAAACAGGTGAGTTTGAGAGACACTAACTTTAAAAATATACACACACAAGCTTGGGATGACGGCTGACAGAGATACTAGCTGTAATATCGTCTCAGAAAGAAGGAAAGTTTAAGATGAAAAAGAAAAAACAAACAAAGGATCTAGATTAGGTGTAATTCCGAGAGAAAAGTGCCAGAACCTACAAGAGATTCCACGGGAAGAATTTATGGAGCAGAACAAGGAGCAAGGTATCAGCAGAGGTCAACCCCCGAGAGGCTCGGAGTTCAGTGAAAAGGGCAGGTGGGATGGTTTGTCTCTCCCTCTCTCACATCTCTCTGGCAGGAAGCAGGCTCCCAAGTTTCTGGAGAGCCTTTCTACCTCATGAGCCCAAAAGCTGCTGCGGCCAGTGAACTGGGAGCTTCCTGAAGACAAAGTACCAGGCTGTCATTCCCCCTGGGGTCGCTTCCAGTCACCACAGACCAAAGCTGATATGGCAGGCACCATATTGCTTCTCTACCCACTGCGCGCCTTTGTTCTCCCCAGGGGGCCTCAACCCCTCAACTTTTGTCTTGCTCGCTCCCACACAAACATTCCCAACGCTGGCCCATACTGCAGGAGCCACGGGGGGCCAGTGGGCCCAGGGAGATCTGCGTGACCCTAGAGCCTAGACATTCCAGGCAGGCTTCCTTCCAGAAAAAGGAACAGAGACAACCAGAGTGCTAACTATCCTTCATTCAGACTCCTTTCCTTCCCCTCCCCTGCCCACAACTGTCGAGAAACACTTGAGTCAGGGCTCTCAGGAGCCGCTGCTTACCCTCTGTTGAGGCTTCCACAGAGAACGGGGCTCAAACCTTTCCTCTTAAAGACTTGCAGAGGACTAAGGGGTGCTCGGATTGTGAGTTCCCTGTTCACTGCCCTCCCTGTTGCTGCTTGTCCAGCTGCTCCATCAGAGCAGGGCACACCCCGAAGCAGAGGAACATCAAATCTGCTTGAACACCCCATAGGCAACTCGGGACCAGCATGCTACTCCTTGGCATGATCGGGAATTAATCTTCAGGGACCCGGGGACAGGCCCACAGCCCAGAACTCAATCCCATACCTCCAGGACTCTATTGTATTGCTCAGAGACACCAAGGGGAGATTTGTGAACTAATCTCAGGAGGCAAGGGAGGCCATGTGGACAGAACAGAAAAGAGATCACAGTGTGGGTCCCAGCCACAGCCCACTCGTGCAGCACCCTTCCCCCACACAGGAAAGCCACACACTCAGCCCCAGACAGGATGCTGGACAGGGTAGCTCCCAGCCCACAGGTCCATCATGGGAGAGCTCAGCTAGTTTGAGCTCCTGCCTGCTGGCAGATGCTGGAAGGAGACCGCGGAGGAGGGGAGACCCCTCCTAAAACGACTACCTTACCAGCTTTTGTGGAGCCTGAGAGCAGGCTCACCCAACCTAGCCCCAGTCAGCCTCACTCCCCCACCCACCTCTGCTATGGTAGAGAATAAGGACTCACCTGGAAGTTCCAGGGCTCCAACCATCACCTGGGGCACTTGAGTACTTTTCCTGAGGGGCTAGAGCTAGTCACAGGTCACAAAAACACTACAGCTGGTTCCATCAGGCAAGTGCCACCTACTAACAGGGTCAGTTTGCATAGCCCTTTACAGCATTGACTGACTCAATCTTACAGGGTGTGGCTGACTCTTACCAATAAGCACCATGTACTGTCTCAGAAATTAAACTGAGCATGCCAATACAATTCACACTGTTAAGAAGACCACAGGGCTAGGGAAAGAGAAAGGATCTCAAATCTCCATCCTCTCTCATCAAAGAGAGACAAGGAATCTACCCACAAACATAGCTGACCACTGCTATAGCCTACAACTATCAACTAAGAAAACCACAACACTAAGGACATCTATAACCAAGGCATCCATCCAGAACCTACACTCCATCAAAGCACACACAAGCAAAACCAAAGGTTCTTACCCAGCATATGCCAAAGACACACCGTTATGAGTGTCTGTGTGTGGGGAAGCCCCATTTAAACAAAAGAAATTCCAAAATTAAGAAGTGACAGCTGCCCCACATAAGAAGGAATCAGCAAAAGAATCCTGAAAGTATGAAAAATCAGAGCAAAAGGATACCCCCGCAAAGGGCATACTAGCTCTCTAGCAATGGACACCAAGCAAAATGAAAATACTGAAACGACAGGTAAAGAATTCCAAATATGGATTGTAAGGAAGCTCAATGAAATCCAAAAGAAAATGGAAAACCAACTCAAAGAAACCAGAAAAACAATTCAAGAAATGAATGAAAAATTCACTAAAGAGATTGACATATTAAAAAAAAAAACAAATAAAACTTTTGGAAATGAAAAATTCATTTAAGGAAATACAAAACACAGTGGAAAGTCTTAAGAATAGAATAGACTAGGCAGAAGAAAGAATCTCAGTGCTTGAAGACAACTCTTTCAAATTAACTAAGTCAAAAATAATGAACAGAGAATTAAGAGGAATAAACAAAGTCTACAAGAAATACGGGATTATGTAAAACAGCCAAACATAAGAATCAGAGGCATCCCTGAAGGTAAAAAAGCAAACCTAAAAGGGCTGGAAAACCTATCTGAGAGAATAATTGAGGAAAACTTTCCTGGTCTTGCTAGAGATTTACACATCCAGGTACAAGAAAGCAGCTCAATGAACATCTGGGAAATTCGCTGCAAAGAGGCCATCACCAAGACACACAGTCATCAGACTGGCCAAAGTCAACATGAAGAAGGAACTCCGGAGAACTACGAGGTGAAAACATTAAGTAACTTACTTACAAACGAAAACCCATCAGGGTAACTGCAGACTTCTCAATTGAGACTTTAAGCCAGAAGGAACTGGGGTCCCATCTTCAGTCTTCTTTAAACAGAACAGCTGCCAACCTAGAATTTTGTATCCTGCAAAACTAAGTTTCGTATACGAAGGAGAAATAAAGAGTTTTCGAGACAAGCAAACACCGAGGGAATTTGTCAAGACCAGATCTACACTGCAGGAAATACTCAGAACCACATTATACATGGATCAGCCGAATAGATACCCACCAATGTAAAACACCCCAAAGCTAAATCTCAGAGCTCATATAACACAATAGCACAAAAGGTAAAACAAAGCAATAAGTTACTGCCCAACAGGATGAATAGAACAGCATCTCAAGGAACCAGAAAACGAAGAGCAAACCAAACCCAAACCCAGCAGAAGAAAAGAAATAACTAAGGTCAGAGCAGAACTAAATGAAATGGAAAACAAACAAAAAATACAAAGGATCAATGAAACAAAACATTAATTCTTTGAAAAGATAAACAAAATTGATAGACTTCTTACTAGATTCACTAGGAATAGAAGAGAAGGGACCCAAATAAGCTCAATCAGAAATGAAAAAGGAGATACTACAACTGATACCACAGAAATACAAAATATCATCTGTGGACACTATGATGCACATAAACTCAAAAACATAGAGGAAATGGACAAATTCCTGGAAACACACAACATCCCAAGACTCAATCAGGAAGAAATAGAACTCCTGAACAGAACAGTAATAAGCAATGATACTGAAGCAGTAATAAAAAATCTTCCAACAACAAAAAAAAAAAGCCCCAGACCAAATGGATTCACAGTCGAATTTCACCAGACCTACAAAGAAGAGCTGGTACCCATTATGGAGAAACTAGTCCATAATGTCAAGAAGGAGGGAATTTCCCCAATCATTCTGAGAAGCCAGTATCACACCTTGATACTAAAGCCAGGAAAGGATAGAACAAAAATAAATAAATAAATAAAACTACAGACCAATATACCTTATGAATATAGATGCAAAAATCCTCAATAAAATACTAGCCAACTGAATTCAACAGCACATCAAAAAAATAATCTACCATGACCAAGTGGGCTTCATCCCAGGGATGCAAGGATGGTACAACGTATGTAATTCAATAAATGTGATTCACCATAATAAACAGAAGCAAAAACAAAGACCATATGATCTAAATAGATGCAGAAAAAGCATTTGACAAAATTCAGCACCCTTTCATGATAAAAACCCTCAACAAAGTAAGCACAGAAGGAACATATCTCAAGATTATAAAAGCCATATATGACAAACCCACAGCCAACATCAGAACGGGGAAAAGTTGAAAACATTCCTGCTAAGAACTGAAACAAGACAAGGTTTTCCACTGTCACCACTTCTCTTCAACATAGTGCTCAAAGTCCTAGCCAGAGCAATCAGGCAAGAGAAAGAAATAAAGGGTATCCAAATCATGAAAGAGGAGGTCGAACTATCACTTTCTGCTGATGATATGATTTTATATCTAGAAAAACCCACAGACTCCACCAAGAGACTCCTGGAATTGATAAATAAATTCAGCAAAGTCTCAGGTTACAAAATCAATGTACACAAATCTGTAGCATTCCTATATACACCAATAACAGTCAAGCTGAGAGTCAAATGAAAGACTCAATACCATTCACGATTCTTACAAAGAAAATGAAATACCTAGGAATATACTTAAACAAGGAGGTGAAAGCTCCTACAAAGCTCTCTACAAAGAGAACTAGGAAACTCTGAGGAAAGAAATCGCAGATGACACAAATGGAAAAACATATCATGCTCATGGATCTGTGGAATCAACATTATTAAAATTTCCATACTACCCAAAGCGATTTACAGATTTGATGCAATCCCCATCAAAACACCAATGTCATATTTCACAGATCCAGAAAAAATAATTCTACACTTTATTTTGAACCAGAAAAGACCCCGAATAGCCAAAGCAATCTTAAGCAAAAAGAACAAATCTGCAGGCATCACATTACCAGACATCAAACTATACTACAAGGCTGGGGGCGGTGGCTCACGCCTGTAATCCTAGCACTCTGTGAGGCCAAGGCAGGCGGATTGTTTGAGCTCAGGAGTTTGAGACCAGCCTGAGCAAGAGCGAGACCCCGTCTTTACCAAAAATAGAAAGAAATTAATTGGACAGCTAAAAATATATAGAAAAAATTAGCCGGGCATGGTGGCGCATGCCTGTAGTCCCAGCTACTCGGGAGGCTGAGGCAGAAGGATCGCTTGAGTCCAGGAGTTTGAGGTTGCTGTGAGCTAGGCTGACGCCACGGCACTCTAGCCCGGGCAACAGAGTGAGACTCTGTCTTAAAAAAAAAAAAAAAACAAACTATACTACAAGGCTATAGTAACCCAAACAGCATGGTATTGGCACCGAAACAGAGACATAGATCAATGGAACAGAACAAGAACCCATATATAAAACCATTCACATACATCCAACTGATCTTTGACAAAGCAGACAACAATATACGCTGGGGAAAAGAAGCCCTATCAGTAAACAGTGCTGGGAAAATTGGATAGCCACATTCAGAAGAATAAGACATGATCCGTATCTCTCACCACTCACAAAAATTAATTCAAGATGGATAAAAGACTTAAATGTAAGGCATGAGACCAAAAGAACACCAGAAGAAAATGTTGGAAGAACTCTTATATTAATAGATATCGGCATAGGCAAAGAATTTATGAAGATGGCCCCTATGGCAACCAGAGCAACAACAAAAATAAATAAATGGGACTTGATTAAATTAAAAAGCTTCTGAACAGCTAAGGAGATCATCAACAGAGCAAACAGATGACCTACAGAATGGGAGAAAATATTAGCAGCCATATATCTGATAAAGGGCCAATAACCAGAATCTACAAAGAACTCGAGCAAATCAGCAAGGACAAAACAAACAACCCCATTAAAAAGTGGGCAGAAGGAATGACAGAAGCTTTTCAAAAGAAGATAGACAAATGGCCAATAAATACATGAAAAAATACTCAATGTCACTAATTATCAGGAAAATGCAAATTAAAACCACAATGAGATACCACCTTAAGCCAGTTAGAATGGCTTTTATTAAAAAGTCTAAAAACAACAGATGCTGGCATGGATGCAGAAAGAAATGCTTATACACTGTTGGTGGGACTGCAAATTAGTACAACCTCTATGGAAAACAATATGCAGATTCCTCAAAGAACTAAAAGCAGACCTGCCATTCGATCCAGCAATCCCAGTACTGGGTATTTACTGAAAGGAAAAGAAGTCATTTTATTAAAAAGACACCTGCACACAAATGTTTATTGCAGCACAATTCACAACTGCAAAGATGTGGAATCAACCCAAGCGCTCAGCAACTCATCAGTGGATTAACAAAATGTGGTATGTTTACTACAGAATACTGTTCAGCCATGAAAAAAGGATTAATTAAGGCCTTTTGCAACAATTTGGGTGGAACTGGAGACCATTCTCCTAAGTAAAGTATCACAAGAATGGAAAAACAAATACCACATGTAGTTGTTATTAACTTGGAACAAACCGATGAGCACACATGTACACAGAGGGAAGTAAAACTCAGTGGAAATCAAGCCAAGCAGGGGGACGGAGAAGGAGGGGATGGGTGAAAACCTATCTAACAGGTACAGTGAACACTATCTGGGTGATGGGCACACTTATAATTGTGACTCAAGCATAACAAAATTGATACATGTAACTGAAACATTTGTATCCCCATAATATTTTGAAATTAAAAAAAAATATACACAAAAAGTTCTCAGACGGTAAGGGCATTCATAGGTGGCGGTAACAAAATACGATGGAGAAAAAAAGTGTTATTTCCAATGGGATACGTTTTAAATATACAACAGAATTTCATTGGTCACTTCGAAACAATATTTAACTCTTTCCACTGGTGTAACTTCAGGATAGAAATGGTTTGCCACAAGAATCGGTCAAAGAAAAATAAATGTACATAAATATAGAGATGACAAGGCAAACCACCAATAAAAGTCAAAACGGTTTGCTTTTCAGAACTATCCAGAAGAGGGAACAATAAAACCCAAAGGATTTTTCCCCCAGCAAAGTGCCTCTTCCAAAGCACACATAACTCTTCTTCAAGGAATAGCCTATACCTATAGCGTTTCCATGAAATAAATGGCACATCACTAAAAAACAACAAATGAAATTTAAATTGTAGACATCCTAGTTGCCTTAAATAACTGATGTTTAATTTCTCTAGCACTGACTTACAGATATACAGTCTGAAGACTCTGTAACAAGCTAAAGATGCTCACTCTTTCCATGGATTCTGAATTGCTATATCAGTTACATTAGGAAAATATTAGCAGAATGAGAGGGAGCCAAATGATAAACAAACCCAGAATAAACCAGACTTATGATTGGGCTTCCAAGTAAGAACCAGTTCTCCATTACAGTGTGGACCCCAAAGTACACCAAATGTAAACTAAGTGGAGCTCAGTTTCATCATCTGAAAATGAGAGCTTACTCTGGAAATGAGTGCTTCTTAACCATTTTAACCCATGTTTTATTCTATTAAACATAAAAACCTCATACCCTCATTGAATGTTAGTTGATATTTCAAACAAAGTAATATTATATAACCAAAAAGAAACAAAGCAAGATATTTTCTGATTGTTTTTCAAACACTATCCCACGACAGAATTAATTAATATTTTTATAAGTGGACAGATATATATTTTAATATATATTTATATTTAATATGTTTTAAATCCTGAAGATAAAAAAGATTTTAAAAAAGCCTATGAAAACTTAATGTACTGATGACAGTGAAATGGTATTTATTGGGACCTTCAGCATATACCTTTCTCCTCTCCTTGGGAGTTATCATAGATGATCTTTTCGAGCATTCAGCCAGAAGAAATACTGATTGATATATAGCAGGCCTTCAAGTATGTGTTAAATGACTCAGCAATAGAGCCTCTTTTCCTATTCTGAAAATATCAGAACTCCAATATAGTAACCTCTTTCACGTAATAAAGCATAGAAACAAGAAGGTTAAGTCTGGAATAGAGGCATTAGTAAAAGAGGTAAACTGTAGAAGGCTTTGACAACAGTTATGATAATAAAAATAGTAAGAATACCACCTAATATTGGCACATTTGTATAGCACTTAGTAATGTATAAAAGACTTTATATAATTTCAACCCCATGATTATATAAAGTGGATATTATCATCATTTGATTAAAACTGTATCAAGTAGCTTTTTCGAAGTCACCCAGCTAGTTAAGCAGCAGAGCTGAGACTTAAACCTTTCTGAAGCTATCCCATTCACTAACAGCTCCTTATTTTGTCATGAAATGTTGAAAATATCCTCATCCAAACACCAAAAGCAGAGTATACATAAAAAGTGCAACCCTTTTCTCTCTCAACCCACCCAATATGATTCCCTTCGCAATGCAGCAGCTTTTGTTTCTGCATACCAGTATGACTAAGGGTATAATGAAAGGCATCTTTCAAAATCAAATCTCCTTCAATCTAGGTCTTGTACCCTATCACTGTTCCCAAAATGAGGATATCATCATTGACATAGGCTTTTAAAACCATTAACTAGTGAGGAAATGTCTGGAATTACCTGTTCCTCATTTAGAATGAGTCAAATATGACACACACTACCTCTTCTTTCCTGAAAGTTAAGCAGAAGTTACCCTTGTATCTCCTGCTTTCTGACCTGGCAAACAGACAGCTGGACTCCAAGAAGTTGGTAAAGGCCAAATGCACAAGAATAACAAATATAAAAGAACTAAAAGTTACATTCTTACCAATTTTTAAAAATCATTCTAAATATTTTAGTTTTGAAGTCTTATTAAAGAATTCTAAATTACTGGCCGGGCGTGGTGGCTCACGCCTGTAATCCTAGCACTCTGGGAGGCCGAGGCGGGAGGATTGCTTGAGCTCAGGAGTTCGAGACCAGCCTGAGCAAGAGTGAGACCCCGTCTCTACTATAAATACAAAGAAATTAGCTGGACAACTAAAAATATATATATATATAAAATTAGCCGGGCATGGTGGTGCATGCCTGTAGTCCCAGCTACTCGGGAGGCTGAGGCAGTAGGATTGCTTGAGCCCAGGAGTTTGAGGTTGCTGTGAGCTAGGCTGATGCCACGGCACTCTAGCCCAGGCAACAGAGTGAGATTCTGTCTCAAAAAAAAAAAAAAAAAAAAAAAGAATTCTAAATTACTGGCATTAGTAATTTAATGTAAATGGAAGATATACTGAAGGTAGTATTTTATTCATATAAAATCAACTTTTTTACCTCTGAAGGTTATTATAAGATCATAAGACTAAATCACATTAAAAAATGCTAAGCATCCTGCTTAGCATATAGTAACTACTCAATAAATGCCAGCTGCTAACAGTAATACTGCAGAAGTATTAAAAACAAAACACAACAATTGAAGGCCGTATTTAAAATGCACTAGCAATCAATACATTCTACAGGGACTTTTTAAACATCTACATACAACATAAATTTCTGTTCTATGTATACATAAATATGCATATAAATATTTATAAGAAGATTAAGAGTAAATGGCAAAATGATAACCTCAAGGGAGATGGAAGGGTGATCAAAGGGAACTATAGTCTGATGTATAATGTTCTTTTTTTTATTAAACAAAGTATTCATGTATTCTCTAAGTAAATTTTTTAAGAAACAAAAAAGAAAAATCTTAGTAAGTTTCTTCAATTCCACTGATTTCAGTATTACTTGAAAATGTTTACTTTTATTTGTAATTAATGTGTCCAATTTCTCATTTTCTTTATTTAGTTCCATTCCAGCTTCATGTTACAGACCATTTTTAATACTCTTCCTAATGATATCCCTAATTACATTAAAAATAATCTGCTTGCGCCAAAAAAAAAAACCTCCGCCCCAATTTTATTAAGTTTTAAAACCACTCAATGTATTTAATCAAGGCACAAGGGGGCTTTCAAAATCCAGGAAGCCATAAATCAAAATAGTTTTACATAAAAAGATTACCTGTTCCCCTTAAATTTTGTATGTGTTTACATTTAATAAACTACAAACTGAAAGTAAAGTCCTTGACTTTTTTTAAGACCAAAAGGTCACCTACTTAAAATCATCATAACAATTTCAAATGTCTTGAGAGTTCCTATAATTAAAACTTCTCCTTCTAGCTCTTCCTAACTTCTAATTCTTGTCTGTACCACATTGGTGCTGGTTTTTTAAAATTTTAACTTTCCATCTAGTTCACAGCTATAACTTTGACTTTTTCATCATATTCTTTCTTCTTTCAGATCATCTAGATTTTAGCCAATAAAGCATGGACAAACCAGGTCACAACAGCTCTATTAACTCCCTAAAAGCAGCAAATACTGGGCCTCCTGTGGCTCAGGCATGAAGGTAAGCCTCATGCTCCACAGGCCAGGCTTGGCCTGGGCCCCTTCAATTTACAAATCGAGTGTTTAAATTAAAGGCCTTGATTGCTGTGAAAAGAGACCAACATTTCAATGAGGGAGAGAGAAAGCAGCCCCTTACTTGGACACGAGGACACTGGGCTGAACAGGAAACCCCCACCTTAAAGAGCTGTGGGAGTCTATGACCGTGGGAGGCTCTGCAATCTCTTTTAGACATATTTAAAATTCAAGAAAAACCTTCTCTATAAATTAATGAGGAACAATATTTGATCAGAAGGTATCTTCCTGTAATTTCAAATACAAAAATTCTAGATACAATTTGCAGCTAGCAGAGGGCAATTCAATAATAATCATATCATCTTCTTTATCAGCTTTATTTCTAGAAAATGGAAAACACATGCATCAACAATTTCTTTTTCTCCCAGGTATTCAGCTATGGACTCATTAATATGAAGCAGCTTTACCTATAAAAACTTACAACAAAGGTTCCTCCAGGAGTTGACTCCATTAGCTCTAGAACAAGAAGTCTCAAGGGCTCTAGAAATTTCAAGGTATAGGCACCTGAGTCTGCTTCTCAGAACACATTCAAAGTTACCTGCATCGTTCTCCCCCATGCATTCTATTTATTCTCTCCTGTATGTCCCCATGTACCTGGCACTCTAGTTACCTGTTTACACATATCTCTCTGGACTGTAAATGCATTGAGAATAGAGACTCTAATCTAGCTTCTCCATCTTACCTTTTAAGTCCCGCCTAGTACAGTGCCTTGCATACAGTAGATGGTCTACAAAAACTGAATTAAACGTAATACTAGCCACTTATTTTTCTGCCTTGCTCAAGTTAAGTTCCTGAGGAAAGAATTTACTGACTGTTGATCTCTGCATCCTTAGCAGGCACTACCATACAGTAGCACTTAAAAGCCTATTATATATATTTTTATTCAAGTTTCTAATTTATTTTTATTTGAATTTACTCAATTCATGACACGTGTTTATTTACTAAAACAAAATACATTTCTGGAATGAAACAATTTTCTTTTTTTCCCCCTGGAAGCTCTTGATAGAGTGCGAAATAAAACTGTCCAGCCATTTTTCAGTCCCCAGTGTGACCACTACAGAGAAGAGAAGCAACCAATGTCCACTGCCCAATCTTTTCTGTGCTACTCTGGATGGAACCTTTGTTGGTGGCTCTTCCTCCAGAATCTGGCCAGAACAAAGCCTCTCTTCAGAAAGAGTCACCCTTTGACTACTGCACAGATTTTATTCAGTCAGCACTGTTTCTCAGCTCTTTCACAATTATGACATGTTCCTTATGTGAAAACTCCCTCTGCCCACCCTGCTTGTGACCATGCCAGCTCGACTGAGGACAGGAAGCCAGCTTGGGCAGCAGGCCACTGGTGCTCTTGTGAAACCTAACTTCAGTGCTAGCAGTCTTTTTACCACTCAGAAGCTCATCGATGAAAGATGTTCAGTGTGCACGGTGTCTGACTGGTACCACACAGCGGGCCCACCACCCAGCATCCTCAATCTTGAGACACACACATATCTCAACAGAAAATGTAATAATCTTCTGGGAATCTAAATAAGTATCTTTCTCAGTTTTGTCTGGGAAAAATGGGAATTTAACATTCTTCTGAGTCATTCTAGTACCAGATTACTTCCAGGTGTTAGAACTGGGACACTCAACTACAACATGTGTCACTTACTTAATATTAAATCAGAACATAAATACACGAGTCACACATCATTCCTTCTTCTAATCCTTCTCATTCAAAGTAGTAAGACAAATTATTTATTTCTCTTGACTTTACAAGATGAAATTAAGCTGACTTCCGTGTTTAATGAAATTAAAACTAAAATGCTGTAGAAACCTCCTTGCTCTACCCTGGTACCCTGGTCAGTCATGGAATTTTAAAGTTAGAGAGGACCTTAGAGAGTCAGTTCCTAGTTTAATAAATCTAGCCTGAGACTCACAAAAGTTAAATGGTTTACTATGGTCACAAAGAAAAATAGAGAACCAAAGCTAGAATAAGGTCTTCTACCTCCTTAGCCTATGTACCTTCCAAAATACCACACTAAACTGAGTCTCTTGCCAAGAACTTCACCCCAACCCAGCAATCCTAGAGAGGCCATTCTCAACTTCACCTCACTCCCTACATCTTCGTAGTCTAGCTACATAACTATCTGCTAAAAAAAAAAAAAAAAAAAAAAAATGAGGAGGACAAGCCTTCATCTCAAAAAATAACTTAGTAACAGCATTGTTTCCTTAAAGATATTACCCCTAGCAACTGCTACAGACTTCTTCCTTCCCCACTGTTTCCAAGACAAGACAGAGTGTCCTCTAAGACCCTGCTTCCCTAAATGGTCCTCAAGCATGTTCTAGAAAAACTGGGAAAGCTTCATACAAGCACCCTTATTACAGAGCAGGCATGAAGTTGATGTCCACTTGAGGAGGTCACATGATGAGGCATACTCAGGATCAGGGTAACAGTCTGAATATGAGGGTGGTTTCTGTCACTGGACACCTATTAATGAGAATCTAAATGCCAGGCCCTGTGTTATCTGATATAGTAATTAACAGAGACAGCTTAGAAAACAAGCTTACAGGTTTACTAAATAACTGGTAATCTCTCCATAAAATCCACCACCATAAAACCCATTAATCCAGTAATCCCAAACATTTTCTGGACCTTATACTTTGCTATAGCAAATACCAAATACAAAATTTGATATTTTAATTTCAAATGACTTTTTCTACTTTTTTCCTGGTATAATAAGCAAAAAAATGACCTGAACATGAGCAACAGGGAAAAGAAAAACAGTATTTTTAAAACATATAATATGAAAGTAAATTTTAAAAAATGAGGAATAATAAAATACAAGAGTATATTTTTAATGATTTTCAGGTTCATTCTGGTGTATACTTGAAAAAAGTGGCAATTAAGGTTGTGACAATTGTAGGGTTTTATAATCTTTATGCTCATATAAAAATTAGTAAAAGAAATAGTTTATAAATTATTTAAAATTAAAATTTAGTAATAGTGTGAGATAAAAATTTTAGATCATATTAATGAAAACTGAGAAGCAGATAAGTAAAACTGTATTAAATGTCTCATTTCATAGTGAGGGAAATCAAGAGATACCATCTCATTCTTGACTGTTAATTATAGGTACTATGTAGAGTTAAAGTTTAAAAAAAATTTAAAATAATCCTTAGTGATTTCTAAGCAGAGTATATGCCTCTTAGGTAAACCATAAATTAAAATATCAAAACCAAATTAAACAAAGACAAAACTTTAAATCAAACAGCAAAAAATCTAAAACATGATGGAAACAAGAAAGAATTTAAAACAGAAACCTTAAAACAAGATCAATGAAGTAAAATAAATTAGATCAATTTTGACGATAAATATAAATGCATTAAATATTTATTAAAAGACAAAGGTTCTCATTTGGTTAAAAAATTAAATCCAACTATGTTTCATTTTAGGAAATAAATGACGAAGAGAGTAAATATATTAGGAAGTACAAAGATTTATGGAGAAATATAAACTAAGTTAGCAGTACTAATGTCAGCTAAAATAAAACACAAAGCACAGGTCATAAATTAGTAAAGAAGTCATTATTTTGACGAAAGGTAAAATCCTAAATTGAGAAACCGACAGTAAATAACACATTAACAAATACACCGAAACAAAAACTAAGAAATATTTTTTAAACTAATGGAAGAAATCAGTGATTTATAACTTTAGACTTTTGAGAGATCACACAAAAAAATAATTATAGAAAAATTGAACCAATGAAAGTTGAACATAGTATTTAGGTATCTTACAAAGAAGACAACTTCTTTAAAAAGGTCTGTGTAACTTTACCAAATCTGCTCATAAACTAGTCCACAAATACAACAATAAAAATTTAGAAAAGCAAAATGGCATATATCCATTTATTAAATAATGAGTACCAAAAGCTTAACAGTAATTTGGAAATTTGAGAAACACTCTCCTAAATAACTACTGAATCAAAAAGGAACTCTTAGTATACAATCTTATGCTATTTTTAAAAACTGTTTTAAGAATGCACACCAATATATAGGATATAGCCAAACAGAATAGAGAAAAACTTAATAATCTTAAATGCTTTTCACTTTATATTAGTGTATAAACTTTCTGCCCTAACAGAGACTCAAAAATACAGTAGCTCTTCATCTCCATCATTTTAGAGTCTTTCTATCAACTGATTTTTCTCTTCCTTCCTTATCTAGTAATGTTTGATTGTATGCAATTCACTGAATTTTACACTGCTGAGTGCTTGATGTTGCTGTATTTGTTTAAAAAGTGTTGGACCTTTTCTGGCAGGAAGTTACTTTTGCATTAATCTGATTCTTCTGAGGCTTGGTTTTAAGCTCTTTTATGGCTTGTGTTAGGAACCTTTATTTGAGGGCTAATTTTGTCCCAATATTACAGCAAGCTGGCAATTTTTCTTTTCTTACAAACTGCCCTTGCCAGCTTCTTGGGGTTTCGCTCTGTGCATAACAGTTTGGTATTCAGCCAGGTTCTCGACAGCACCCCTGCACAGACTAAACAAATTCTTTCTCTGACCAACTCCCTCCTTTCTAGAACTCTATTCTTCAATTACTAGCCACCTCAGCTCCCTAAACTTTGACCTCTGTCTGCTGGACTCAGAGAGATTACTGGGTTCTTTTTGTGTCCCCTAATTTCCACCACAGTTCGGAAATTGCCTCCAAGTAGAAAGCCTAGGTGATGTTGGGGCTCCCCTTGTTTGTTTCCCTTCTCTGAAGAATCACAGTCCTGCTCTATTATCCAATGTCAGAAAATAGTTGTTTCCTGTGCTTGTCCAATTTCATAATTGCTTATAGTTTGAGGATACTTCTCAATTATGTTATAAGCATAACCTAAAGTCAATGAATAGTCTTTAAAAATATGATTCTAATTAGGGACCAGAGTAAGATGAGATGAGTAAGGCACCTAAGGCGCCCCACCCCATTCACCTCTCCCTAGTCCCAGACCTGTTCTTAACAAACAGAGTGCACTGAAAGTCCCTGTTCCTCAGAGTGGGATCCACGGGTCAGCAGCATCAGAATTACCTGCAAACTTGTTAGAAATGTAGAATCTTGGGCCCCACCACAGACCTACTGAATTAAATTTACATTTTAAAAAGATTTCAAGTGACTTGTATACCCATTAAAGTTTGAAAAGCAGTACCCTAGTTTATTTAATGATTTATGCAATTATTAAACTTCTGCATTGTTTTCAATTATTTTGCTATTATAACTGTTAACACTGTACAGACCTCCCCTAATGAGTAATTATTTCATTAGAAGAGACATATTAAAGTGGGAATCTTAGATCACTAAACTCTTTCACATTTATAACTTCTAACCTGCTGTGCTCTAAAAAACCAGGCTTCTTAAAATTATGAATTAGGAACTGAAGAATCAATATAGCAAGTGGTTATACACTTACTTGGGTTTGAATCCCAGCTCTGACCCAACAAGCTGGGAAACTTTGGGCCAATGACTTAACTTGTCCAAGACTTAACATACTCACGTGGCAAATGGGGACTATAATAGTTCATACTTCACAGGATTGCTATGAGGATTAAATTATCTAAAATACATAAGGCACTTAGACCACAGTAAATGCTATTTATGGGTTTCCCATTATCATTCAGAGAAAAACAAGTAAATAAAGAGGCTCCAAGTGAACCAAATATACCATTTTAAGGTCTGAACTTTCCAACATCACCTACATGTGGCCTTTTTACTTCATCCCTGGTACTCAGATTTGTTCTAAGTAGCTGTATGACAGAGAGAAGTGTACTACATTTGAGAATTTATTTTTTCCTCTCTGCATTTATTACTTCATAATTGAATCGAAGCCTTGCTAATGGACTGGATGTGGGGTATGAAAGAAAGAGAAAAGTCACAGATAACTTTTTAGTTTTGTCCTGAACAACTGAGATGAAGAACAAGGGGCATATTTTGGGAGAAGAGTTCAACAGTTCTATTTTAAATATATTAGGCTTGAAATGTTTATTAGACTTTCAAACGGAGATGTTGAAATCACATAAATATGAGCCCTAGAGCTCATGGGAGAGATCAAGGTAAAGAAATAAATTTGGGAGAATAGATGGCATGTAAAGCAAGGGATCATATGAGATCATGTAGAAAATAAATACAGAAGGCCAAGGACTGGGCCCTGAAAAAGGTCGACTTTTGGAGACCATGAAGAAGAGAAGGTAGTGAAGGAGATTCTGTATTTTTATGACTCTTTCTCAAAAAGAAGTTGTAATTATTTTATGTCTACAAACTATGAAGTCCATAGCCAACCATCATAACCCTCTTCAATAACCACCTTTTAGAGTCACATGTCTGCTCTTATTTTTGACTCCTGACCAATTGGCTGAGTCTGGATAGCTGCATTTCACCTATCAACTGCCCAACTACCTTATTCCTGGTCTCTGGTGTGTGTCTAGTTTCTGCATCAAAGCTCTCACAATGACTAGGAAATTCTAGTTGCCCAACACTGACCAGAAGGCACGTTGAGAGCATGTTCCCCAGAGCTGCCAAAAGTTCTTGGTGTGTGCTCACTGAAGCACACAGTGAGTGAATGTTCAGCAATTAATCAGGCAACAGAGAACAACTGACATATTAGGGGACTGTAGAATGAGCCAGATCAAGGCTGGAACAGAGAACGTAAGACCTTACTCCAGGCTAGTTCCCCAGGGAAATCTGCTCTAGGTCACCTGGTATGATCAGACATTACCCAGAAAAGCTGAAGTTATCTGAAATTTATCATGTGCCCATGAAAATGTGTCAGCATTTCCTGGAAGCTATTAACATTATGAACCAAACTGTAGGTACTGCACATAATGGGTGCTTGTTCTTGCTGCCCTCTAGTCTCAGGGTTACTCTCCCAGCCTCATCTGTAAAGGGAATTCCAACCTATCTAATAGGTGTTTATGAAGATTAAACCAGATAATGTAAGTAAAGTGCCTGGTACATAGAAAGTGCTCAATATATATTAGTTATTCTTATTTATACTTTGATGACCACAAAACATCAGCCAACTGAATGGTAAGCATGTCCCTAGAACTAACAACACTTTTAATGCTCTTCTAGAACAGAATACATGTTTTATTTTGTTTGTTTTGTGTGAACTATTAAATGATCAATGGAATTTAAACTTAGCCTGAAAAAACTATTCTTCCTTTTTCTAAACTTCCCTACCCAGGTTAACACAATCATATTAAACAACTAAGAAGTAGAGCTATAAATCTATTAACATGAGATTGTTAATACCAATTCTAAATAAAGATAATTAAGCAAAACAGAAATCTCCAAGCCTGACAATTATTCTGCAAGACTTATTTAGGCATGGGTCTATTGTTTTAAATGTCTATATCCTTTTAGTATAATATATTTCTATTTCCCTTTATGAAACTTAACTAAAGTCATTAAAGTTTGTAACAGAAGCAGGAAATCATTTCCAAAACCAGCATGGCTATTTTACTTTTATTAATTAAAAGTAACATAATACTTTCAGCAAATGACAGAGTTCCCTTCTTGTAAGACTTTTAATATTTATTAAAATGTAAAAGAGTTATCATGCTAGAGTCCATTTTGGAAACTGAGAATTTCTATTATTTGACAGCAGTCAATTCTGTATTATTTCAGATCAATTACAGAAATGGCTATGTTAAGAGTTATGTTCACCATTATTCATACTCATTAACAATAAGTCAACCACGTCTGGTGCTTGACCTAGAAGCTCAAGAAGGTGTGACTGAACAAAACTACACTAACAGGGTCTCAACTCCAAACCACTGAGTCACAACATTGGCCCTTTGTCTCTAAAAAATACACTAAACAAAAGAAAAATAAAAAGCAGTGTACTGGCAACCATTTAAAGGGCTTGCTTGCATTAATACAAGGTGCTACACAAAACAACCAAAGAACACAAAACTACCTTAAAGAATCAAAGAGAAAATCTGTAACTAAGGACAAGAAGGTGTTCATGGACCATACCAGTATTCAAAAAATGAAATCCCATACTTCCTATAAACTAAAAAATGAAATCTACAGGTAAATATTTCCCTATACCTCTATTCCATGGAATCTGGATTTTTTAAGATAATTAACACATTCACTGCCATGTGAGTTGTATTTAACCAACGCTAGTTTTGAGCCCAGGGCCTTGTGAAGCATATATAACTCATGCATCTCTTTACCTTGGGAGCCACATGATACACAGGCAACTCACGCTGCCATGCTATAGCATACATGTTATGTGATGGGTGGCCCCCTGGACAAAACCCGTAGTTGATTCGTGAAATCTTACTCTTTGATGTTCTTATTGATACAATTAGTATTGACAATTTAATTCTAAAAATGCGGATTAAATAGAAGTCAGTAAATTTCATTTTTCTATTTATGTTTACCCTTTAAATTACATTTACGCCTGACAAGTCAAGAAAATCACATTACCTTTATGAACTATATTTCAAGTTTTCACATTACTAATTTTCAAGTTTTTATATTACTTTTTTATTGAAGTATGTTTTAGGAAAAAGCATACTACACGAAAGTACACATAACATTTGCTGCATTCCCATGCTGTTTACATCTTTTCATGGCATATTCATGCCTTTTCTCGGCTTGTGTTTTTTCATAGCACACAGCACATCTTCTGGCAGAGCCCACGTTTGTGAGAGAACAAGTCACAAATGGCAAGGGAAGGGAAAGCACTGCAACAGGTGTTTCATCAGTCTGGAGCTTAGGTAAATTTGTTCTTTGAATTTTGTGATCGAGATCTTCTTTTTATTCACAACTCTGTATGTAGAGAACAAGCGAGTTCACCAAAGCTGATCCTGTGATTAGCTCTATTGCTAATTTTCTGAACCACTTTATGCCAAGTCTCAAAGACCATGTACATGACTTCAGTTGATCTGAGAGGTCAATGAACACCTTCGAATTATTACAATCTACAATCATATGTGGTTTTTCTACAACACCTTTTCTTGTTTCAACTGCTTTGGTGTCTTCACCGTGCATAGTATTTAGCATCAGTACATCTCTCTTATCCTTCCATTTGAGGACGACTCCCAAGTCACTTTCTCAAGCAATTAACTTTGTTCTTGTTCAGCTTCACCTTTACTACATCTGACAGGTTTAGCTTCTTACTTCTTAGTGTGCCCACCAGATACGTAGATCACTCAAGGAGTTGATGAGCTAGGCGGATGCTGGTATAGTAGTTGTCAGTATATAAAACACGTCCACTAGGCTACAACTGCGTCAATTGTTTCAGTAATAGATTTTGAACAACCTTCCCCACTAGAAAGATCTGCATGTAATGTTCTAGTTTTTCTTGGTGGGCTGCAACTGCTATCAGAACTGTCCCCACTGTCTCCACTAGGGCGGTACTCCTCTGAATCATCACTAACTAGATCAACATCTTCATCACTTATGTCCAAACCTTCATTCACCATTTCCTCCAACAATTCCTTATGCTCATCTTCTCTTGAGAACAAAAAATGAAAAATGAACTTATGTGATGATCGCCACATGTGCTAGACCGTGTTCTCTGATTACCACAACTTCTAATTGTTCACTTCCCCTTGAATGTTTGCCTGGCAGCTCTTTGAACAAAATCTATGAGATAGTATGTGGGGATGTGACATTGTTGCACATACATAGGGGGTACGATTCAGAGATCATCATCCAGGACCACCCAAGGTCCACTCCAGACACAACTAAATACCTGTGGAATTACAAAAACTCAATTTTCAGAAACAAATTCAATAAGTATATCGTGAGTCATATACAACTCACGTGCAGTGTAAAAATTGGTTATAGTGCCGCAAGAGTTACATATAACTCATGCACAGAAAACAATAAAAAAATAACAAATTTTTCATTAAATTAGAAAGGATCATTTTGTTTTCAAAGTTTTCATTCTATTTTCCTAATAAAACACTGTGGCCCCAAGGAAAATTTTTTTTTCTAGTGTGACAGTCAATGTGTTAATAATTTTGATTTTTTTTCAAACCACTGGACAGAAAAGCTACTTCTAAACTATAATTTTCAAATCAACAGATTTTGATTTTTTTTGCTGAAAATATTTATTTTGAAATAATTTTAGATTTACAAAATAGTTACAAAGATAGTACATGGTTTCTGTATACTCTTCACCCAGTTTTCCATAAAGTTAATATCTTATATAACCATAGTACATTTGTCAGAACTAAGAAATTAACACTGATATATTACTATTAACTACACTAGAGACTTTCTTTATATTTCACCTGTTTTTCTAAAAATACCTTTCTTCAGTTCCTAGGCACAAACCAGGGTACCATATTGCATTTCATGTTTTCTTTTAATGCTTTACGTTTCAGTATATGACACATTTCCTATGTTATTAACAATGTCCTCATTATAATTACTATAGAAAATAAACCTAAAATTCCCTGGAAAGTATGATTTATTGGATACTAGGGAAATATTACATGAAGATTCACGTAAACTTGATATTTATACTAATACCTTATTGAAGAGAAAAAAAGGTAAATCACTGAAGAAAGATGTGACTTACCTATTTCCAAGGCTCCTGTAGAGTCATAAGATATATGGTAAATCCTTTCAATTAATTCTGTAATAGAATATAAAGTAATATTATAACCACATTCATATGATCCATTTTTACCAAAAAAAAAAAATATATATATATATATATAAACTGCTTTCCCTTCATTTTCAACTTCTTCATTTCATTTTCAACAAGAAAGAAAATCCAGGAAAACAGAAGAAACTGGAGAAGAATTTGATAATCAGGTGGTTACTGATGACAACAGAAAGGGAGGTTTATTATTGGGAGGAGTAGAATTCGGACTGCAGGGAATTTAAGGAATAAACAGGAGGTAAAAATTAGACTCTTCTTTCAAGAAGCTTGAAGCAAGAGAATGAGGAGAGAGATTGAAAATAAAGAAGAAATGATTAATAGAATAAGGTCCTCCAAGACGTAGAAAGGAATTAAGAGCCTAGGTAAAGGAACTGACTTGGAAGTTACGGCAGACACTAGTGGTTGCCTACCCAGTCTTCCCTTCTTTCTGGATAACAGAATCCTAATTTTGCTCACCATCGGAGGAGTGTAGCAGCACCATGAATATTGACTAGTCTAAGCCTAACACAGGATCTATACCCCTTGCCACTGACTGGTTTAGAAACCGGTATGAGATGTAATGTTGGCTAGTGAGTTCATGTCTTCTACAAGGCTTCTAAGAAAGTTTTCTTCACTCTTAAAAAAAAAGAGATTCTTTTCTTACAGTCTTGGGTACTTTGATATGAAGATGTAATTCTTAGAGCTAAAACTGCCATCTTGAGATCAGGAAGGGAAAAGTCTGCAGACAAAAAGCAGCTCATCCAGGAAGACAGAATGGAAAGACAAAAAAAGCCAAAGAGTCTGATGACAGCAGTTAGCTGCTATATGAGCCAACTATAAAACCAACTTTATCCCAGGCTTCTAGTTATATTAAACAATGAAATGTACTTATTACTTAAGCCACTTTGAGTTGGGTCTTTTGTTACTTGCTAGCTGAAAGCATTCTAATTGATAGATACTTTCGCCGAGATGTATGTGGATGAAATTACCTTTGCATGTTGGAGACAGGAATTGGAAAGTTTCAGCCGAAAGTTTCATTTATTAAACAAAATGAAATTCATATAGATCTTTTTTACAAAGGGACTGGCTATAACAGCTCTTTCCTGCTTTAAAAAAATCAAGTATTTTAATAATATAATAGCTAGTAATGAAGACGATGATGAAACTACTTTTAAAAGCTAAGCGTTTTATCCTTTCATTATTTACCTTCTGCGTTCCATTTGACTTCAATAGTGAAACCATACAACTCTCTTCTACTTTGTGTTTACAACAGTTTTCACGTCAGTTTCATTTTTTTTTTTCATACTTTCACGGTATATAACACAATACCGCAATATAAAATCCTTAACTTTGAAGAACAAACATGTTAAAAACCAAACAATTTATAAAAAGATGTCTATATTTATTTCCACACATTTTCTAAATCTGGTGAAGAAAACAACATTTCAACCACATCTGTGGAGTGATAATTTTGATTCACATCAGAGAGTAGAAAATCAACACTGCAGCCACATAGATAAATACCAGAGAAAGCACGATTTTAGTACAAACGACAAAAAGCACAAGAATTGTGTTCCTATCCAAACAGTTTCCAAATGGTGAAAAAAAATTGAACGTTAAATTATAAAACAGTTTTGAAGCCCAAAATATTTTTCCTATAGAAACAATGTTACTATGAGTCATTCCATTACTAGGCCAGTCCATAAAAGTCTTGTAAAAGCATATGCCTAAGACTATTGTTTGGACGATACTAAAGCAGAGTAACAGCCTTTCCTTTGGAAAATACATCATTTTTTCCCCCTCCCTCCTCTACCAAGTCCCAGGGGAGAGGGCCTAGTCAGGGCCTCTGTTCACCTCTCGAGTTCATCTGTCATACTGCCCACTTCACGCAGTCCCTGGGCAGCCACACTGAACTTCTCCAACTGCACGGCTTTCTCCCTGCCAAGTCATTGCTGTTATGCCCTTCCCTTCCTCCTTTTGTAGCTTACCTCCACTCAGCCTTTTCTGGTCTCAGCTTAAATGCTACTTCCTCGGGAAGGCCATCCCTTATCTTCATACTGAGTCATGTGTTCCTAATGTGTGTGCTCTCACATCAACACCACACTGTTACAGCATTTATCACACTGTACTGTAATCACTTTGTCAATATCCCCCATACACGCCATTGTGTCAGGGACCCGTTCCATTTGTTATTATTTTAATAGAGCTTAGAAGAGTGCCTGGCATCTTGAAGATACATAATACATACTTGTTTGTATGAATGAATTTTCATAAGATAAGGCACTTCAATGCATTTTTAACCTGATTTATGGAATATTTAACCTGTTCTATGATTATTACCAAGAAAGAAGGCAGTTTTCCAAAGAAGACTTTCCCACTCCTGAATTTACACCTAGAGACTGTTCATAGCAAGGAGGCTACCAACATATATCCAATCTCTTTCCCACTGCTGGTTTATAGTAATTTAAATGAAATATTAAAATTCTAGTAGACAGGAATTAGTGTATTTTCTAAAGTTACCATTATCTCTTTCTTGCAGATAATGTCACTTATTCTTATGGCTTTTACTATAAGCAATGAAATGCTGATTCCCAAATTTGTATCTCTTGGCCTGATTTTTGTCTTGAGCTTAATAGCCAAATTTCCAGCTGTCTATAATTTTATACCTGAATGTCCCACAAGGACTTCAGCCCATCCCCCAGATACTTTCCAACCTTTCTCTTCTCCTGTGTTCCCCGTTTCAGACAAGGACATCATTATCTAATCATTGGAGCCTCACATCCAAGTTATCTCACGCCTGCTACTTAAACACTGATCACATGGGAGCTTGTCAGAAATGCAGAATCTCAGGCCCCACCCCAGACCTGCTGAATCACAATCTACCTTTTTTAACAAAATTTTCATATGCACATTAAAATTTGAGAAACACTGATCTGTAATTCCTTTTTCTCTCTACCGCCCCCCCACAACTCTTGATACCAAAAATATTATATATTCCCTCCCATCCATTTCATCACTGCCCTTATTTAAGCCATTGCCTTTTGTCTGGAACACTGCAACGGCTTCTTAGCTGATCTCATTCCTTTAGCCCACTGATTTTCACCCAGAATTTTAGAAGAGTCACTCTGAAGAGTATACAGCTTTGAGAGAGGTCATATGGTTGACTGGCTAGATCTGTGCATAATATAAGGCTTATTGTATTTATGTTGCAATCTAAAATTTGTGGATGCTCACAAAATTGTCACATGGGAAAGCATGCCCAAAAAAAACCAAAAAAAACCCCCAAAAGATTGAGAATTGCTTTTCTTGTGTGGCCTTGTTTCAATCATTCTCCATGCTGACCTCAATTTTCTTTCCAAAATATAAAACTGCTCATGTTATATCCTTCTCTAAAATCTTTTAGTGGCTTCCAAACATATCATATACTTCTACACCTCTACCTTTCTATTCATGCTTTTCCCTTTTTTCTTGTCCTCCTGGCAAAAATTTTGCCCATCTTCTAAAGTCCTGTTGAACAGTCATCTCACTGGAGTAGAGTCATCTCATATCATGAGCTTCCTTTAATAAATAACTGCTTCTTCCATCCCCTCTGCAATCCACTCCACTCTGTTCATCACATGACTATAGCACTCATATTGCCACATAAAGGGCCCACGGCTGTCTGTCTTCTCTGGCAGACAAGGACTTCCTTACAGCAATTCTGTATCTCAATCACTGGCACATGGTAGATACTCAAAAAATGATAAAAGAAATTAATTACCATTTAAACTGAACATCGTTAAAAGCTGTAGAACTTATCACCAATACGTTGAATACATTAATAAACTTACAAGTATCATATGCCTATAAGATGAAATCATTTACGAAACAAAATAAAAATGAAAATCTCTATGCTACATGCATCCAAGCAGAGTTTGAAACTGCACAGCCTGTTCAAGGAGAGGCGGTGGCTGGGAGTAGCCACAGCACAAGAGACAAGTACTTAAGAGTGAATGAGCCCATTTCCTTAAAGCTGCTCCATTATCGGGAGTTCTTTTAATTTTCCGTACTTTGGAGAGAATAGAAGAGGTAATTCAAGGTTAATTTAAAATGCATTTCTTTGATTACCAGTGATGGTGAACATAATCCCACATTTTTATAACTCATTCTCCACCAAAATACTCTGTTCACTTATATACTAATCTTGATGGTTTTTTCCTCATTAAGTCTGAAAGAACTCTCTTCAGGTATTACAGACATCAAGATTAGTCACACTTGATACAAACATTTTCTCCAGTCTGTTTTGCTACTTTTTCATTGTAAATAAGTCTTACATTTTATATATGCAAAAGTGTTGATCTTTTTCTAGATGAGCTTTCCATTGCTCTAATACTGAGTTATCAATCCATCACAAATCTGATGAGTATTATAGCCTATTTTCTACTAGTTTTCAAAAATATGATTTTAAAAATATTTAGCTCTTAGTACCAGCTAGACCTGATAAAGACATGATGTGCATAAACATTTATATACTAACCATTAACCTCCCTCTTCCAATCCTACTCCCACTTCCTTTGCTAAGATGTAGCTAGGGATTCCCTTTCATCTGAACTCCACATTCATTTTAACTCAGGCTCCCTTATATTATATAACAATGTGGGAAGAGAGCAGCTGGAGCATGTGTCCTTTCCAATATCTTTAAAGATGGCTCTGAGGCATCCATGTTCTCCATGAAAAAATTAAGAATTAATATTTTAAGGTACATAAATGGACAGAAAACACTCACTAGGTCCGTCAGCAATAAAAATCCATGCTAAAGTACTGGTGGATACCTTCTAAGTCCCCAGAACTAGAAACAAATAACCCAAGTTTTCTTTGCGAGCCTAGCATGCCATAGCCTTTTGACTTCATGTTACCAGAAAACAATTTTCAAGTTAGAAAAGGGACTTAGTCCTGTGGTTTGTAGTTGAAAATGTCTGACTCCCATGGGGAGTTTGGAAATGGGGTGAGGGTTATGTTTTAGATTTCATATTCAGAGAGCATACTATTGCTAGCCTGTGAGGAACCAGGGTTCCTAAGTGTTTTGCAAAGTGTAGGGCAATCCTGTACAACAAAAATCTGTCCCACCCCAAACGCCAACAGCCGCCTCACTTCAGCTAAGGGCCTCACAGTACCCAAAATGATTTGCTTTCTTTATTTAATGATAGAAAGTCTCCTGACTTCCATTTGTTCCATCTACCATGCCACAGGTACATGTTTTACAGTGAGAGGCCAGCCCTACACAAGACTGTGAGGCAGACCTGGCCATATCAGATGTCTTGATTACTCTTCCTGTTGAGTCTCTCACTTTACTCCCCTTTCTGGCCTGAATCCCTTCAAGTAACATCCCAGGAAGCTCTTGGGCTTTGGCTACTCTCCTTTCATTCTGTTCTGTCAAAACCTGTTTTCTACAAGTTCTTAGAAAATGCTTGAAAAACAAAGCACATTAAGGTATTAATTTTATGAAAATACAATGCATTCCACTTCTCAGGGATATTTGTGTTTAAGGTTTAAACCAAAGACACCATTCCTTATCATCTTCCCTATTACCACCCTGGTCCAAGCTACTTCCATTTTTGACCACGATTACCTCAATAGCCTCTTAACTGGTCTTCTTGCTACAATCTTCCAACTCATAGTCTATTCTTTTTTTTTTTTGAGACAGAGTCTTACTCCGTTCCCCGGGCTAGAGTGCCGTGGCTTCAGCCTAGCTCACAGCAACCTCAATCTCCTGGGCTCAAGCGATCCTTCTGCCTCAGCCTCCCGAGTAGCTGGGACTACAGGCATGCACCACCATGCCCGGCTAATTTTTTCTATATATATATATATATATATACATATATATATATTTTTTTTAGTTGTCCAGATAATTTCTTTCTATTTTTAGTAGAGACAGGGTCTCACTCTTGCTCAGGCTGGTCTCGAACTCCTGACCTTGAGCGATCCACCCGCTTTGGCCTCCCAGAGTGCTAGGATTACAGGCGTGAGCCACCACGCCAAGCCATAGTCTATTCTTAAGAAAGATCTGACCTAAGCGAAATCATGGCCCAAAACTCTCTTATTTTGGAATAAACTCTCTCCCTAGTTTACTCCAAATAAAAGCCAAACTACTTCCAATGGCCTTCAAGGTCATAAATAATCTAAAAATCAGGAAAGCTGGAGGAAGACCATATCAGAGAGAAAGAACAAGTGTCCGTTTTGGTCATGTCACATTTGCAATGCCTAGGAGACATTTAAGTGGCGATGTCAAAAAGTTATCCCTAGAGCCTCAGAAGAGAGCTTTAGGCTAGATAAGTGGCTCTCAACTGAGAGGAGACAGATGCCCCCCCTCACCCCCACAGAGACATTTGGCAATTATCTGGGGACATTTGGGTTATACAAATGAGGTAGAGGCAACTCCACTGGCACCTAGTGCATAGAACCCAGAGAAGTTGCTAAGCATCCTAGAACATACAAGATAGCCCCCTACAACAAAAAATTATCCAGCCCAAAATTTCAACAGTGCTGAGGATGACAAACTCTGAGAGACAGATAATGTAAAAGACTTATGCAAAAAGATCATATTTAATGAAAAATGCAAAGTGTAGAACAAGAGGACTAAATCTGGAGGAGCTCCTCTTTTAGATATCAAGTAAAAATGGAAGAACCAACATACAAGACAGAGAAAAGTCAACTATAACAAGAATGAGAAAAGAAAAACCAGTAAAGGGTGATATGTCAAAGGCCAAGAAAAGAATGTTTCCAACAGCAAGCAACGGTTGACCACAGTCAACTGCATGCAGAACTGCTAAGATGTCAAATAACACTGGTAGGGGCTTAAAAGGTTTGAGAAGAATGGAGGAGGTATGCTGTGAGTAGTAAGTGAGATAATAGAGACACATGAGAAGATTGCTGGGCAATTTTAAGGCTGCTAAGTATATCATTAAAGTGAAAAAACTGGTAAGTAATTGGCTCATCCAGTCCTGAGACAGGAGAGACCAAAGAGGTGCAAAGGAATTAAGGAAATTTGCAGGAGAATAATTTAAGTCAGGGCATCTAGGCTAAATGAGGAAGGAACTGATAACAGAAAGAAACTAATAAACAGAAATGCGGGGAGGGGGCTAATGAACTGGAAGTCTTGATGAGTCATAAACATTTTCCCACATCAATAAATATATTTCTCTACCATGCTTTTAATTGTTCCATAATAATACAGCCTATTTCTTGATATCCTTAAGAAATATAATTTTACTTTAATATGAAAGAGCTACAAGAGATAACAAGTGTTGGTGAGGTTGTGGAGAAAAGAGAAACCTTGTACACTGTTAGTGGAAATGCAGATTGGTTCAGCCATTGTGGGAAACAGTATGGAGGTTCCTAAAGAAATTAAAAATAAACTACCATATGATCCGGCAATCCCTCTTCTGGGTATGAATCACCATCTCATAAAGATACCTGCACTCCCATGTTCACTGCAGCATCATTCACAATAGCCAAGATACGGAAACAACTGAAGTGTCTGTTGACAGACGACTGGATAAAGAAACTGTGATATATACATACACACATAAAATGGAATATTATTCAGCTTTTTAAAAAGGAAATCTTGCCATTTGCTACAACATAGATGAACCTGGAAGACATTATGCTACGTGAAATAGGCTACACACAGGAAGAAAAACACTGCATAATCTCATTTACATGTGAAATCAAAAAAAAGAAAGAAGTTGAATACACAGAAATAGAGAATAGAATGGTGGTTATCAGGAGTGGAGGGAGAAAAAGGGGAGATGTAGGTCAAAGGATACAAAGTTGCAGATATGCAGGATGAACAAGTTTGGAGACCTAACATACAACATGACAACTATAGTTAATATGGTATTGTATTAGAGATTTTTATTAAAAGAGTAGATTTTAAATGTACTTACCACAAAAAAAGTGTAACTATATAATTAATAATGTTAATCTGCTTGACTAATGATTTCACTCTGTGTATGTATATCAAAATACGTTGTACACCTTAAATATACACAATAAAGAAAAAGATGAACAGATATCTACTATTTGAACCCTGCTTCTCACTCTATTTACTTTTCCACACCAGGATCAAATGACATTTGTGGAAAAGACCATGTTACTGTAAATGATGTGATAAATATTAGTAATAGGCCTGGGTTAAAATATCAGCTCTTTCCTTACTGATGTCACTTTGAACTTACCTAACCTCTCTAAACCTAAATCTCTTCATCTAATTAACAAATTACGGTAGTCAGAATACTGCCCCACCTCCAGGTATGGCCATATCCTAATCCCTGGAATCTCTGACCATACTATGTTACACGGTAAAATACTGTGAAACATGTATTTTGTCTTCATCTCCCTTTCTTGGCATACAACTCCTAAAATCCTTAGAATCTTCAAAGTGATGTCTTTTTGTATGGTATGAGTTGACAGATGGCTGGCAGCCCCCTAGGTAGCTTCAGGATGGGAGCTGGTCATGGGAAAGATCAAGGCTTGATTAGAGGGTTGGGACTTTAAGCCCCATTCCCAAGCCTTTGGGAAGGGGGGAAGGGCAGAAGGTTAAGCTGATCACCAGTAGCCAATTATTTAATCAACCATGTTTATGTAAAGAAGCCTCCGTAAAACCCCGAAAGGACAGTGTTCAGAGAGCTTCCAGATAGCTGAATATGTGGAGGTTCATGGAGGGTGGTGTGCCTGAGTAGGGCATGGAAGCTTCACACCCCTTTCCAAGCGCCTTGCCTATGCATCTCTTCATTTGTGTCCTAATATCCTTTATAATAAACCAGTAAACATTTCCCTGAGTTCTGTGAGCCACTCTAACAAATTACGTGATCCCAAGGAGGGGGTTGTGGGAACCTCATTTTATAGCAGGTCACTCAGAAGCACAGGTAAAACATCCTGGAGCTTGCCATTGGCAATGGAAGGCAGGAGCAGTCTTGTGGGACTGAGCCCTCAACCAGTGGGAGACAGTGTCAGAAAAGAACTGAACTGGAGGACACTCAGCTGGCATCCACTGCAGAACTGACTGCTTGCTTGGTGTGTGGGGAGCCCCCTCCCCCAATTTAATCACAGAAGTCTTCTGTGCTGATTGTTGAGTGAGAAAACAGAAAAATCACTCTGTTTTTGCCATTCAATTGGCAAGATGGAATTAAGGACCTTAACATAAGATCCTGGATTACCAGGTGGGCCCAAAATAATTACAAGGGTCTTTACAGGGAAGACGGAGGCAGAATCAAAACCAGAGGGATGACATTGTGAGAAATATTTGATCAGCCATTGCTGGCTTAAAGACGTAAGGAGACTACAAGCTAAGGAAAGTGAGCAGCCTCTAGAAGTGGGAAAAGATAAGAAAACTGATCTCCCCTAAAGCCTTCAGAAAGAGATGCAGCCCTGCTGACACTGAGTCCATTTTGGATTTCTGACTTCCAGAACTGTAAGAAAACAAATTGTGTTGTTTTAAGCCACGAAGTTGCTTTTTATTTTTTTTACGGCAGCACTAGGAAACTAATACACAGGTAAAGTGAACTGTCTTCATAAATTGCTGTGTTGATTAACCAAGATAACATACATAAATTACGTAACAGAGTGCCTAGTACACAGGAAGCATTTAAATAGCTGCTATGGATATTATTAGTTCAATACTATTAATAGCACTGAAACCAAATAGACAACAGAAAGAACACTGACTCAGTTCAAGAATTTACTCAACTCTGTGACCTAAGATATCTTACTTAGCCTCTGTAAGACTTAGTTCTTTCACAAAACAAAATGAGGCCTAGGATAGATGACTTCTTAAGTTCCTTCCAGCTCTAAAATTTTATGAGTCTAAAACCTAATTCCTTAATAAAACATTCTACTTATTATAATTAACTGATTCAGAAAATCCTATGAAATAAAAATAGTAGACCAAGCAGTTTTCATTTTATGTTTCAACATTTTCAATATTTTATATTGCTGAGTTACAGCCTTATACCATTGAGTCATGGCATAAAAATCGCAGTCCTCCAAGCAAGGAAAAATATGTAAGGCATCTTGCTACTATTTAAAGCCTTACACTCAAACTGAAATAATAATACCTTTTCGAATAACTCAAAATACACTCCCACATACTACCTCACTTATTCTTTTTCAACAGTTTTACTGATATAATTCACATACCATATAATTTACCTCTTTAAAGTATACAATTTAATATTAGCATATTCACTGAGTTGTGCAACCATCACAATTTTAGAATGTTTTCATCATCCCCAGAAGAATCTCCCTATCCATTAGCTGCCACTCCCCATCGCCCCGCCCCAACCCTCCCAGCCTACTAATATACTTTCTGTCTCTATGGACTGGCCTCTTTCGGACAGCTCATATAAATGGAATCATAAAATATATAGCTTTCACGTCTGGCTTCTTTCACTTAGCATAATGTTTTGAGATCCAACCATGTTGTAGCATGTGTCAGTACTTTACTCCTTTCTAATGCTGAATAATATTCCATTGTATGGATGTACCACATTTTGTTTATCCATTCATCAGGTGATAGACATTTGGGTTGTTTCCACTGTTTAGCTACCAGGAATGATGCCACTATAAACATTTATGTTCAAATTTTTTTGTGGATTTATGTTTTCATTTCTCATGGGTAGATACCTAAGAGTGGAATTGCTAGGTAATCATATGGTAACTCTTATGTTTTAACCTTTTGAAGAACTGCCAAGCTGTTTTATAAAGTGGCTGCCCATTTTACATTCCTACCAGCAATGTATGGAGTTTCCAGTTTCTCCACATCCTACCAACACTTGTTCTGTCTTTGATTATAGACAACTAGTGGGTGTGAAGTGGTATCTTATGTGGTTTTCATTTGCTCTTCCCTATGACTAACAATGTAGAACATCTTTTCATGTGCTTATATTAGCCATATTTCTTTAGAGAAATACCTATTCTGATCCTTTGTCCATTTTTTAATTGGGTATTTTTGTCTTTTCATTATTGATTACAAGAGTTCTTTACATTATAAATTCTGCATATAAGACCATTACCAGATACATGGTTTGCAAGTATTTTATCCCATTCTGTACACCTCATCAAATCTTAGTGCAGCTACTTGTACTAGATAAACAGATTCTGTGTTGCTAACCCCACTTTGCACCGAGAATTGGCATGTCATGATTAAACAGACTTGACAACTGCAGACTCAAAAGAAAACTTACATCTGTGCTCCTGTTTCTATTAATTTAAAAGAGCCATACATTGATAGCAACACTGTGCCAGCACACCCAGGAAGGCTTCCTCATTCAACCCTGAGCTGTCCTGTATATATAACCAGACAATATCATTTCCACAGTCACATCGAAGACAAGCCGGTTCATTCATTCACTCAAAAAACAGTGTTACACGTGAGTCCCTGTGTTATTCCTAGCTCAAGATGTATCAATGAACATGATCAAATCCTTGCCCTCACCAGTCTCATAATTTGACAGTGTTATGCCAAACCCCTACTACTCCTTCCTGGTAAACGGTCCTAACAAATAAATTTTTTATCTTAGTACTTGAAGACCCACCCTCAACTCAGAGGAAATGTTATAGTTTAATGCAAGTGATACCCGTTTTTTAAAAATCCAAAACACCAAACTTATTTTGTGGCCCAGAACAACTTGGAGTATTGCTCCAATAACTAGGCCATCATCTGGTTCATATTAATATAAATCCCTTTTATAACACTGCAGTGCTTAATGACATTTGTCAAAATTAAACATGGCTAAAAGAAGAAAATACTTATATTTTTACCTTGAACCAGAAAAGCCTGATGGTTCAGAGACTAAATCATGGCTAGTTCCTACTCCATGCTTAATAAGAATGTTATAATAAATCCACTAAACATAAAAAAATACAGAATTACAAATCTGACAACTTAAAAAGGTAGCTTTAACCTTTTCTATCAAAGTATTCCTAATGCAAAGAAGAGGAACCTAATAATCCCCAAAAGACTTAAGATATAACCCTAAATGGCTCATGCAAACTTTAAATCTCTTGATCTTCTGGTTTTTTTCCTTAAAAATTTCACACAAATGTTACACTCTAAACTATAATACATCTATTTTCTTTTGGTACAAAAAAATTTAACATCCTTAATTAGGGTCAATAAAAGAATTTGTTGAAAAGGACAAATAGTACCTATGGCCTGTAATTAGAACATTAATTTTTACTACACAAATTTAGTAAATTAAGTAATAGCCAGTGAGTGAAACTAACACTCAGGGGGATGTACTCTGCCTCCCTCACGGTTTTGAGTGCCCTCAGCACACCACTTTGTAACTGGAGGGTGTGCATACCACTCCCCAGCAAGCCAGGTGCCTAAGGATTAAGAAGGTACAGGCTGAGCTGAGAGAGCATGACCCGAGGTGATCCCAGGGATCGCTGCTGCAAGAAATGCAACGTCACGGCTCAATGTGGGGCTTTTCCACACTGTGAACTGGCAGGCTGGAGGTTTTCTGGAGGTGCCGTAGGGTCGCCTCAGGAGTCAGAGGACAACTGCAAGTGGGCAGAGAGCACTGCAACCCTGACTCCCATTTCCCTTAGTTTTACCTGGTTGACACACTGGGCTTCCTTTTAAGTTTTCTGAAGACTGAAGTCTGAAGTCAGACTGTGAAATAAAGATCTGAAAACCTAGATCTAGAGGAAGTCTTGTCCAGGAAGACAATAATGTACATCAGATCTGAAAGACAAGGTGAGGGCAAAATGGGAGAATGAATAATGAGGCTGGTGAGGAACAGAGTCAAAAACAGGAAAGGGTGCGGTGTAAGCCAAGGGTCTGGGTCAGGCCTTCATCCACAGAAAAGAATGCCTATTGTGGAGTGGGTGTGTCTTCTTAAAGGAACAGCAACAGGATTCTCACCCAGAAGCTCTCAACTGCTGAAATCTTAAACTCCAATGTGCTACCTGCAGATTACAATCTCCTGTCCTTCTAACTCTCTGGAATCCACAACTCCCATTGTCAATCAATTCTCCAAAAAGCAGCCAGTGTAAGCCTTCAGAAAAGTTAAGCCATATCATATGACTCCTCTGATTGAAATCTTCCAATGTCTTTTCACGACACTTAGGTAATATCCTAAATCTTACAGCAGCCCTAGCATTAATATATCATGCCCCTGCCCAGTGCCGTGGCTGCTCTTCAGACAAGCCGCAGCCAGGGATCTGCATGTGCTGCTTCCTTACCCTCAAATGCTCTTCCCCAGACATCTGCACTGCTAGATCCCTGACTACATTCAAGTCTCTGCTCAGAGGTCACTTATCTAAGAGCCATTTCCCTGATGACATTATTTAATATAGCATCTACATCACTCTATCCCTTACCCTTCTTTATTTCGCTTTTTAACATTTTCATATCATGTGAAATTATATACATGAATAGTACATATATGTTTATGCGCTATCTTTATGTTTGTTTGTTGTATACCTCCCCACTAGAATTAAGCTCTACAAGGGCAGACTTTGTTTTGATCACCGTTTTGATCTAGGTAGCCACCTTGAACATTGTTGGAAGATAAACGCTCAAGAAATATTAACTGAATGAATAAACCATACTTGATCTTAAATCTGTTTAAGCTTCCAGTTTTTCCCCACTCCACTCTCTATTTTTTCCTAATCCATTAACCATGCTCCGAGCTTCATTTCTGATCCAACATAACCTAGGATCTGATCAGCTTTGCTCACTCCTGGGCCTAAATTATCAACTTCCTTGCAGGCTTATCCTATGTCTACATACAGCCCCAAAGCAAACCAATCTAAGCGTCTTCTTCACTCTTAAACCCAGACTAGAGATCCCTGCTATGAAAAGCCCCAACTCTGCAAGCTGGGGACTCTACAAACGCACAGCCTCCCAGCACAGTAGGCCCTTCTCACTGGTGCCATCAATCCTTTTGTGGGCTCCTAATCAGCAGCTCCCTCTTTTATGCCCCACAGTATTATTTCCAAACTTGTAACACTTTTGTCAAGCTTCCTGTTCCCCGCTTCACTCAGCAAAGATACCACCTTCGCAGAAACAAAAGAGAGGTTATTAGGTCAGACTCCCTCCATTTCCTCCACCCTTACTGACCAGCAGCCACATGCACCTTCTTACCTCCTTCCTGGCAGTGTGGAGGAAGGGTGTTCCTCTTCCTGCTCAAAGCTAACCTTCAACCGTGTTCTGCAACTCAAGATATCCACCTCCTCAGGGATCTGATGTCTTCATTTATCCACTTTCCCCCTCCCTCATCTTCAGTTTCTTCTCTCCTTTTACCCCACTGCACATAAATGCTTAAGTCTCTCCCATAGTAAAACGAACAAAACTAACACACTTCCCCAGACTTTATGTCTCTCTTCCCACTGTGCTGTCTGCCCCTTTCCCTTCACAGCCAAGTGGCTTGAAAAAAGGGTGTAAGCTGTTTTCACTGCCCTCCACACACCAGTCACTACCTAACCCTCTGCAAGCTGGATTTTGTCTACAAACACAAAACTGCTCTCCCCAAAGTACAGATGACTTTTTTGGCCCCTTCTTTGCAGTACAATTTGCTATTAACTGTGTGATCCAAGAAAAGCCTCTATACATGACCTAGCAGTTAAAAGCATGGGCTCTTTCTTAGTCACTTCGAGCTACTTCAACGACAGAAATTTAACTGAGTGGCTTAAACAACAGAAACTTATTCTCTCACACTTCTGGAAGCTGGGGATTACAAGGTCAGGGTGCCAGCATAGTCTTTTTCTGATGAAGGCCTTCTTCCTGGCTTGTGAACAGCTGCCTTCCCACTAAGTCCTCCCATGGCACACAAAGAGCTCTCCAGTGTCTCTTCTTATAAGGGCACTTACTCCATCAACAGTGCCCACCCTCATGACCTCATCCAAACCTCATTATCTACCAAAGGCCCTATCTCAAAAGATTATCCCATTGGGGATTAGGGCTTCAACATATGAATTTTGTGGGAACATAATCCCGTTCATAGCAGGCTCTGCAGTGAGTAAAGCCTGGTTAGAATCTAGACTTTACCATTAACCAGCAGTTTTGACTACGGAGAAGGTATTCAACCTCCCAGTGCTTCACTCACCTCATCTATAAAACAATAATAATAGTACCTCATAAGGCTGCTGTAAGGATTAAAATAAGACAATACATGTAAAACCCTTAGAACAGTGCCTGGCACATAGTAAACATGCAATAACTATTAGCCATTGTTATTATTATTGATCTTGTCATTCTCACAGATGTCTTTAATGTTTTAATCATCGTTGTTTGCCACTGTTATTATCAATATTCTGTCATTAATTAGTAGTAATAAAGTGAAATTATCCTAGATTGAGTCCTACATAATTTAGCATAAGAAATAACCTTTATAAAAGTGCAGCCTTATTTATAGAGGGAAAATTTGAAAGCAATCTCAATGCCAATGTATTAGTAAATTTGGGCTGTAATAACAAAATACCATGACTGGGATTTTTCCTCACAGTTTTGGAGGCTGGAAGTCTTAAGATCATGGTGCTAGTGTGGTCAGGTTCTGGTGAGGGCCCCTCTTCCTGGCTTGCAGATGGCCGCCCTCTCACTTGTGTCCTCATACAAGTGGAAAGAGAGCTCTGGTATCTCCTCCTCTCTTTCTAAGGGTGCCAGTTCTATCTGATCAGGGCTCCATCCTTATAATTTTATTTAACCTCAATCACTTCCTTAAAGGCCCTATCTCCAATACTGTGACATGGCAGGTTAAGGCCTCGACATATGAATTTTGGGGTAAAATAATTCAGTCCCTCGTAACCAATAATAATAAAATTTCAAGTATGATAAAACTGAATGTTATGCAACAATAACTGTGCAAGTACAAGAACTGTAAATCAACAAACAAAATGGATATTGCATGAAAATATCAAGATACAAAATTTTATTATAAATATGTAAAATGTGTTTATGAAAAGAAAAAGGAATATAACATAATTATAATAAGGGTGATGTTAAAGTAAGAGTTTATTTCTCAACTGTTTATCAAATTAGACAATTTGAAAATAAATTTTCATAGAAAGAATATATAAATGAAAAGCTTCAACTGGGGGGAAAAAATCAAGAACACTTCAAAATCTAACTTTCTATGTTTGTTACATCGTTGCCATCCGTATTAACTAGGATATAAGCTAAACTGCTATAGTAAGACCAAAAATACAGTGGCTCAAACAAAAGGAGTTCATTTCTCTCTCATGTAACAGTCCAGGGGCAGACAAGTAAGTAGTCCAGGGAAGGTGGGTAGCTCTGCTCTACGAGGTCAACCAGAGACTGAGATTCCTCCTGTCTTCTCCCACCACTTCCTGGGCTACTGCCTTGTCTGCATGACTGAAGCTAGCTTACCCTCACCTCATTCAGGAAAAGAGTAAGACAAACAAGCAGCTTTTTCATGTAAGTGTGGTTTAAAAGTAGCACACATCACTTCTACTCTCATCCCACTGGCCAAAACTTAGAAATATGGCTTCATCTGGCTACAAGGAACCCAAGAAATACAGTTTCTATGTAGGGCCTACATACCTAGCTAAATACATAGCAGAGGTGGGAGTGCATCCTTCTTCCTACTCTGGAATAGTCATTTCCTTTCTAAAGGGATAACTTAAAGTCCCACTCAGTTACTGGATTCCACTCAAAGGTTAGGATCTCTGGGTAATGCACACCCTCTTTGACAGGTAACCATGTGGCTCCTTCCCAGGCCAGCGACCTACAAATCAACCAAGGAGTAACCTTTGCTCTCCACCACCACCATCACACCCAATATATTATACAATGGTGGAATGCAAATGAGATGAATGCAATCAAGTTTTCCATTCTGAAAAGAAAAGAATAGCAAATACATATTTTTATAAATGATGAAATACTCCTGGAAAGGAACTGCAAGGAATCTCTGCTCTAGCAGGAAAGCAAGTTCCCTGGTTAAATTCAGGTTCTGTTCTCTGGCCAGGACACCTTGTCTGTTTGTCTGCTGGAGTCCTGCCTTTGCCTCTGGAAGATTCTTTCTTTTCCATTATCCTTTCTGGACACATAAGAAGTGGACTTGGAAGAGTATGTACTCCAAGGAGCAGCAAAGATCTAATAGCCTACTTCCTGCTGGTGCAAATTTGGTGACCAAGAGTTCCTTTAGGTGTCAAACAACATCGAACCATCGCAGGCTTTCACGAGCCAAACTTAGGGAAACTTTAGCAACATAATCTTCGCAAAAACTCAATAGATGTGTTTGCTTTCAGTCACTGCCCTGTGAAAGTAACCACAACTAAAGATTTAGTCTGGTCAGACACTAAGCTTGTCACCGTTCCTCTTTTATTTGCTGGACTCTGTGGCATCCATCCCTCTCTCCCTCTTGATTTAGGATTAGTTATCTTGAGGTCATCCGATTTCCAGCAGAAGGATTATACCATCCCACCCCACTGACATCATAGCAGGCCATGTGACTTGAAATGTGCCTTCTTACCTGACTGATTTCTGGCTCCCTCATTTGACTTGCTGTGGTGAATAAAATATGAACAAAAATAACATGTACCACTTCTAAGAAACTGGTTCTCCCATATTTCTTTGCCGTCTGCCACAAGAATGGCAATGTCCCAAAAAAGCCTATCACTTTGGCTTAAACCATAGAGTGACAGAGGAGATGGAACACAGTCAGCATGTCATGAGTAAGAAATAAACCTTTGTTGTAAGGAACTAAGATTTTGTATTTACAGCTGGAGCTTTTATGTTCAACTGAGTGGTCCAGATAGAAAAGCAAATCCTTAATTTGATCCTTGCCTGGATGGACTTCTGTCAGACTAAGAAAATCTAACATGAGGTTCCTGAAGATGACAATCTTATCTTTTGCTGTTTGGCGTACAAAAGCAATTTTTTCCAACCCTGGAAAAAACTACTGGCCTCTCAGTCAATTCAGACCACAGGCCATGGTCAAAGAGAACCTCCTTTAGCTGCATACTATATACTATTAACATAAACTATACACTGCCTTTCAACTCCAACTACAAACTGGCTAACTTTTCCCTATTTGACACCCTCTTATAGTTCCCTGCTAAAGCAGCAAAGAGTAATCAACTCATATTAGCAGTCTGATTCTTTCTAACCACTTCCCTGGAGGTACAAACTAGGTAGACAAATTAATTGCCTTCCAAGTTATCAGAGGTAACAGTTTCATTGAATATTTTGCCACCACATAATAAGGGTCACCAGTTTTCTAGCCTATAACATGTTTTCTACGGTCTGTCAACCAAGCACTTAGCCAATGCCATGCATTTTAACTTTTTATCATGGAACACTCCACTTTAGACATCAATTTTGGCATTATACATGGTATGGGCTAAGCTGCTGTGATAAAGTGGTGCCAAAATACAGTCGATCAAACAAGAAACTAGTTTATTCTCTTCCTTGAAACAATGCAGAGATGGGGGGGGTGGAGGGGGCAAGAAGTAGTTGGTTCTGCTCCACAAGGTGATCCAGGGACCTAGGCAGACATGAGATAGCTTTGCTATCCTCATCACAGGGCTTCTACCTCTGAGTTCAACACAGTTGTTACCACTCTAGTTGTTGCTGCTTTCTAATCAGTAGGAAGGGGAATGGGGTGGGTGGGCAGACGAAGTATAGGACAAGCACCTATTGTTACAAAGATAACCCATAAATCTCACATAGCACTTTTGTTCATATCTAACTGGCCCAAACCTAATCACATAGCCATATCTGTTTATAAGAGGAGTTGAAAAATAGTCCATAAGTGGGCAGCCATGTATCTGGCTAAACCAGAGGGGTTCTGATACTAGAAGAAAGAAAGAAGAACGAGAAACTGGAGAAGAATTAGCGTTCTCTGTCATACCCTCATACAATCTATTATTAATAGTTATCAGAGAGGTTTTTTAAAAGCACATGTCAGATTATGGCACCCTCTGTTCAAAACCCTTCACTGGCTCCCTATTTCACTTAGCATAAAAACCGAAGTCCTTGGCCGGGCGCGGTGGCTCATGCCTGTAATCTTAGCACTCTGGGAGGCCAAGGCAGGTGGATCGCTCAAGGTCAGGAGTTCGAGACCAGCCTGAGCAACAGCGAGACCCTGTCTCTACTAAAAAATAGAAAGAAATGATCTGGACAACTAAAAATATATAGAAAAAATTAGCCGGGCATGGTGGCACATGCCTGTAGTCCCAGCTACTCGGGAGGCTGAGACAGAAGGATAGCTTGAGCCCAGGAGTTTGAGGTTGCTGTGAGCTAGGCTGACACCACGGCACTCACTCTAGCCTGGGCAACAAAGTGAGACTCTATCGCAAAAAAAAAAAAAAAAAAACAAAACCGAAGTCCTCACAATAGCCTGTAAATCACATAATCTGCTCTCCCCATTACCTCTAACCTCATCACCTAATACTCTTCCCATAAAATAAACATAAATGGATTAAAAACCTAAATATGAAAGGTAAAACTATGAACCTAATGAAAGAAAAAATACATATATTTGTGACCTTGGGATGATGAAAGATTTCTTAAAGAAGATTGCAAAAGCATAAACCACATGGAGAAATTTCAATGGAATGGATCCCAAATTAAGGATTTGTCTAACAAAGGACGCTACAGACAAAGTTAGCAAATAAGAAAAAGACTGGAAGGATACGTTTGCCATATCTAAAAATGACAAGAGAGTAATATCCAGTGTATGCCAAGAACTCTTGCAAAAACAACGAAAAGACAGGAAATGCAACTGAAAATTTGGTAAGAGACAGAAGAAGACAGCTCACAGAAAGTGAAATTAGGGTTGTCAGATAAAATACATGATGCCTCATTAAATCTGAATTTCCAATAAACAATTATTTTTTTCTAGTATAAGTATGTTCCAAATATTGCATGGCACATACTTATACAAAACAATTATTTGTTGTTTACTTGAAATTCACATTTAATTCACATTTAATAGGATGTTCTGTATTTTTATTTGCTAAATTTGGCAACTGTAAGTGAATATATATGGCTAACAAGTGAATGAAGAGAAGCTCTGCCTCACCAGTAATCAAAGAAATGCAAATTAAAATGACATACCCTTTTACCCCTTATATTAGCAAAGACTAGAAAATAAGGCTTTTATTAAAGCCTTATTTTAAAAAAGCCTTTATATAACCCTTTTCCATTTCACTACAAAAGATAACCTAACCTAGGATTCTTCTTTTATCATATCACTAGGCAATAAAAGCCCAACTATTCACTGCATGTACACAGAGAAGAAACACATTTTAAATCCATTATTTCATACTATAGACAGCATAGAAATAATCCCCGTAGCCATATTCAAGAATCAATTTTTTCCTAGAGAATTTAAGTACCATATTTAATATAAATTTACAAGGTTTAAATGTTAAAGGTAAAAATGTCAGAATATAATTTAGTAGTTAAACAGTAGCTCTTTCATAAACAATATTATAATATTAATTTTCATACTGGGTTAAGATTAACACCATAATGTTAACTATCATAGCAGGTAGAAATTTGATGTGTCAATAAAACCACGAATCAAGCTTTACATTTTTAAAGAGTTTTTGCATAAAAATGCTCTATCTAAATCACAAATACAGCTTTACCACTGGAAGGCAGAAGGTATAACACTAAAGCCATAGGTTAAGGAAAAGAAATATGGGCTGCATATATAAATGACAGCACTCATTTTTTTAAAATGCTATAAGCTTATTACATATGTAAATACAGACAGCAGGCAGGCCATTTAAAAATAAAGTTTCAATACAAAAAAGAAATTACGCCAAAAACTCATATTGCCTTCTCTAACTTCTAAGTTAATGAATACCCTCTGAGTTTATCTTAACATGTTCATAGGAAAAAAAATTTAAACTGAAATATTACTGAAAGATCAATTTAGAAAAACATGTTTTGTCACAGTTCCAGTAAATAGTCATAGACAGTACAGCTTTCCATTTCATTGTGAAAAATAAAAATATTCTAAATAACAGTTAAACAACTGAAATATTTTATATGAATGGTACTATGATATAATAATTGTGGTAACATGATTCACAGATACTAAAATAATTCAGCCTACCTTGTCATATAAAAGATATGCAATGTAGTCATTAAACCTTCTAAAATGTTGTTAAGAATAGTTGCTAGATAACTTTCAAAAACTAATCCCTTCTAGATGTATCTCTTACAACAGCAAAAACAACAAACTTTTAGATCTGTAATTCAGCATCTATCAAGACTAATTTCGGCAGCCACATGATATAACACACTCCCACAAGATAGAAAAACAGACATAAATATAACAGCCTTCACCATAATTTTTAAAGCATTAAAGTATTTCCATAAATAACATATCACCTTTTTAACTGTATGTAAAAATAATCCTTGAAGCAGCCTGGGTCCCAAATATGATATTATCCTGAGACTGGTAGACAGAAAACAAACGGTATTTGTCACACCTATTATTTTTAAGTTTCAGAAGAAAAGAAAAATCCAAAGTGTGTTATATTAGCATTATAGTTAACACTAATATGTTAAATGTGGGGAATAAAAAGTACCTGTTCTTCAATTTCAAGAAAGGAAAAGATTGTTCTTTGGCTCTAGTCCCCAGGCTGGAAACAAGTAACCACAAAACTGGTTTTAAATCTGCCCCAATCAATCAATCAATCCTTAAAGTCTACTCAACAAGTACTTAGCCAAGAAAGCTAATCAGCAACTGCCCTGCTTCAGTACCTTTGCTCCTCAAAGCCAGTCAGTCCCTAAACTGCAAGTTTGAAGTTGGCAAATCCTTAAATTGTCACACTTTTGAAAACCAGCCAATCTTAAAACTCTATGCTTCCTCAAAACCCTACATAAAAACATCTCTACCTGTTTGGAGGACTGTGTTCTGCAAGCATAGTTCTCCCCTATTAACAAGCTTAAAATTCAGCTTTGTTTCAGCTATAAGTCAAGTGATGGTCTCTTCACTCAATACTAAAATAAATATTATGGTTACCTGGATATTAGTGTTTTTCTTCATGGAGGCAAGAAAAATACTTTTGCTACACTAATCTAGTTTTATGGGAAATTGGGAATCTACACCTTTTAAGTGTAATTATAATCCTTCTTGCCCAATACACAACTACACTAGCAACGGCATCTATTTCCTTCCTCTTAATCCCAGATCCACAATTTCAGACTAGAAAAGGTCCAAATCCAGCCAATGAATGTGTTATATGAAACATTAAAATTTCCAACCTCTGAAATTTATACCAAGAACTGAACATCAGCAAATAATCTGCAAACAAAATGATAACACATTGAATAATTTAAGGAGATACTCTTTTTGCTCTAATGGCAATGACAGCCTGACTTCATTCTGAAAAATCTGAAAACCTAAATTCAAAACCCTATCTTCGAAACTGATTTACTTGTACTTGGGTAAACTGAAAAACTCTTCTTAAATATCCCAATCTAGAAAATAAAGGGACTACTACCAGTTCTTATCATCTCACAAAAATGATGTACTCATTTAGAGTAGGATGAACTTCAAATGTTTCAGAAGGAAAATAAAAACTACAATAATATCATTTTGTCTGTTGTTAAAGTCAAGTCAGTCTGAGGTTTAGGTGAGCATGGAGAAAAGTAAGACATAAAGCTTCAAACTTGACAGGTAAGATGGCTTCAGAGAATAACACAGATTCAAATTAGGAAATGAGAGTACATGGGAGTCGTATCCCAAATATAAATCCCTCTATATGCGATTGGCAAAGTGAATTCTATCACATGGGCTGACTCACCCAAATACATGCAAATACAGCTCAGAGCTATCCTTTTAAACTGCTTTTGGACTTACCGTTCTCAAAAAATAAATTCTAAATAACAAGTAGTGCTACTTTATGGTTTACCAAAAACTCAGTGAAGTTTTCCACTCAAGTCAAATAGGAGGATTACAAATACCGAATTACCAATTGGTTCAAGTGGCAACATGAATATCAGACTATATGTCAAGAGACCTGTTTAAATTAGGCATAGATTCGGTGAATTTATCCAGAAATTGTCGAATTTATTTTTTGGCAAATACCTGGAAAGGCGACATAGTTCAATGGAAATGGTAAAAACTACATTATGAGCTGGGTGTTACTGAATAGGTTTCTTTATCTCTAAGCCAGTTTCCTTATATGGAAAGAAAATAACTCTATTTAATAGGGCTACCAGGAAGATTAAATGGAATAACAATAACTGGTAACTTTAAAAGGGTCATAGGCATCAAGACCTCCAAGTACTAGATTTGCTTTAGCCACTAACTTACTCTAACGCATATGGAAAGTCATTTGATCTAATTCTGTTTCCTCATCTGTCAAATAGTGAAGATAATGCATGCCCTACACATTTTATGGGGTGTTTGTGATAATCACATATGAAAATTAATGTGAAAAGGATTTTTGAAAGATATAAACAACCATGCAACTGTGAGACAGTTAACAATGTAGGGAATTCATACTAGCAAACCTGTTACAACCTAGGATCACATGTCCAAATTTATTTTAGTAAGAAAAAAATTCATAGCTAAAAATAAATACAAAACACTAGATATACTAGAAACCAAAATAATTCAAGGCTATTATTATTAGTTGCAGGAATTCTTTTCCATTCAATAAATGAACAAAATTAACTCAGCCACCCAACAAACTAAAAGCAGTATAACACAATCCTTTGTTCAAGTCAGGCATTTGCCACTTAACTACCACTTCCATTTCTAATGCACAAGAAAAAAAAAAAAAAGGAAGGAAGGAAAGCTATTGCAGGTTTCTCAACATTAGCAGTATTGACATTTTGAACTGGATAGTTTTTTGCTGTTCGGAGTTTGTCCTGTGCATTGCAGGATGTTCGATAAAATTCAACAATGGCCTCAAGCCACTAGATGCTAACAGCAATGCCCCCACATACAATTGTGACTGCCAAAAATGTTTCTAGACATTGCCAAATGTCCCCAGGGTGGTTTGGCAGGGACAAAGTCATCCTAAATTGAGATCCAGTAGGCTAAATCCATAGTACTGTATGCCAGTATTTATCTCACATTGATTAGGGGCTTAGAATGCAGCTTGAAACTAGCAGGTTTGCAATGTAAGAACCAAATAAAAGAATGCTGCCTATAGGATGGTAACAATTTAGGGACTATAGCTACAGTAAGTAGTGATGGTTAAATTATTCCTTCCATCAGCATGCTGTTTCTGCTTAATCCTCTGTAAGAATTTTATTTTGGGTGTTCTTTTGGGGTGACAACTTGGTTAGCCTGTCACTAAAGCTTAGTCTCCATCTTACTAATTAGAGTGATGTGGGGAAAAAAAATCAAACCTAAAGATTTTAATTTCTATGCAACCAAGTATGAAATGAATCAAAGTTGAGTGCTAGTTATATAAATTATTTAAATTAAATATATCCAAACATTTACAATGTTAAGTAAAAGCACACAAACTAGCATTCAGCTATTACTGCAAATATACAAGTTGAATGTAATATGCAAAAATAAAAAAGAAATAACTACAAGAAGTGGAATTTTATGAATTATATTCAAATGCCCAGTATGTACCATCACTGGGCTAGACACTGTTTTCTACAAAAAACAATTTTCATATATTTACATTAGTACTCTTAAAGTAGCTTAAAATTTGCAAATGTAAATTTCAAAAGGAGTTTGAATTTTATTATCTAGGATGTTATATTTCACATGGTCAATGTTAGAAATGAGTGGCTTCTGTTATTTTCAAATAGGACTTACCATCACTCCCTCTCTCCTGGGAGCTATTTGACACAATTAAATACCCATCAGCCTTCCCTCATTGCGCCTGAACTTGAAAGCCAACAAAGCCTCAACAATCAACAGGCCATTCAATACACAATTCTACTTTATATCATATAGGGCATCTGATGTTCTTGGGAAGCTAACTGCAATTGTGGTATAAAGAAACACTAATCACTTCTACTTCACTAAATTTAGGGAAGCCATAATAGCAGATTTCAAATGTTGTGAAATGCCAAATGAGACAGTACTCCTCTACATTTGTATTTGTAGAGGGTTCCTGTTTAGAGTAATGATAGACTTGGTTATTCAGATCACCTCTCCCAATGAAAGCTTACAAAGCTGAACAAAATATAATTCTATATATTCTAAGGAAAAAAAACTCTGAAATTAACCATAAAATCTATAATAGTGCGATTTTATATAATCTTTTAATGGTTCAAATTTGAAATATTCATGTTAAGAAGTAATAAAATTGTGACAACTGTGTTTAGGTTACCATATGCCCTGAAACAGACCTACAGAAACAGATCTACAGAAATAAGACATCTTTTTTGTGTGTATTGTTCTAGTCTCTATGTTCTACAATGTTCTGGATATAAAAGATGTAATCTATAATGCTACCTATGATATATATCACCAGATCCCCTTTCTATGACAAAAAATACATCTCAATAGTAAAGAGATGATTAACAGAGGAAACTCAAACTTATTGCAATATGTGGAACTTTAGCTTAACGATACACTTAAACCAGTGGAAACCTGCCTGAATGGTCACGCAACCTTCCATTACCCTCTATTACGCAAGCTGCAACATTTCAAGCCAACTCCCTTATTTCACTAGTGAATCCTGTCAACACTGAAGTAACAACTGGAAAAACTCATCACTCCACAATGATAGTCAAATATCAGAATTTATTTCATTTGGTAAAAACTATATCATTGCCTAATAAAACTAACGCAAATATAGTAAATTATGCAAGATTTTGAGTAATTCTTTTGTTGAGAAAGACTCTTGGGGAGCCTCAAATTCATCCTGCAACTGCTTAGCCATTCTTTTGCTCCTTTGCCCTTTTCATGCCCCATCTCACTAGTCATGGGGAGAGGGGAGGGGAAGAAAAACCAAAATGAACTAATCAGCATTGTATTTATGCATTTAGTCTACTCTAATTTTATTCCCACAGGTCTTTCCTCATACTCTGCTCCTCCAGAGAGAGAGAACTATGTTTTATTCACCTCTGAACTCCCAAAAGCTAACCAAATGCCCTGCATATAAAGTCATCCCTAACATCCACTACACAGCAGGCCCTGGATTAAGGGCTAGAGATAGAGAAGCCAGAGAGACAGATCTGGCCCTTATGGAACCTACAGGGAGGGCTGGAGGGGGAATACTGGCTGCCTGAACCCAGGCAAGAAGTTAAAGAGATAGAGACCTAACCCTCATGGCCCCTACAAAGGGGGATTAGGGGGGATATTGGCTGCATGAACCCAATCCAGTACATAATGAAAGACCAGCTAGCACAGCCCCACTGCCAACCAAGGCTTAGATGAGCACATACAAATGTGTATCTCCAACGCTGACCATTCTCTCAAGTTGTATATTCATATTCATGTCCACTTGGAGGTAGTTACAGGGATTAATTGCATGGACTCCAAAGCCGGACTGCTTGGGTTTGAATCCCAGTTCCACCACTCACAAGTTGTACGACTTTCAGCAAGTCACTTATAACCTTTCTGTGCCTGTTTTTTCATCTGTAAAATGGGGGCAATAATGGTTCCTAGCACATACAAAATTGTTATGAGGATCAAATGAATTAATATATATAAAAGTACTTAAAACCCTGGAACACAGTTTACACCTGCATGGTACTTACCATTTTTCCTAGCACTAGTATTATTACTATGTCTAACAGGCATCTAAAAGTTCTCCAAAACTAAGTCCGTAATTTTTCTCCCAAACTACATTCTCAGTGTCCTCCCATCTCAGTAAAAAGCACCACTATTCTCCTAGCTGTTCCAGCCTAAACCTATGAAGTCATCACTTCTCCCTTTCCTCACACTCCATGTCAGCAATTCCTGTCAGCTCTACTTTCAAAAGCACATCACCACTTACTACCATCTCCACAACTAGGTCAAATTACCACCATCTCACCCACAGGGCACGGCAATAGCCTCCTATCTCCCCATTTTCACTCCACTCCACCCCATTTACAGTGAATCTACACAATTCTCCATATAATAAACTGAAATCAGACGTCATTCCCTGATGCAAACCTTCTGGTGGTTTTCTGTCACACTTAGAACGATATCTTCACCACAGCCTACAGTGGCCCCCCCCCCCCCATAGCCTGCCTGGCCTTCCAACATCATCTGCCACCACCTTCCCCCTTCTGGGCTGTGCTCTGAACACTCTCGCCTCCCTGTGTCTTCACCACCTCAGGCTTGTTTCCACCCAGAGCACTGTCCCTTGCTGTTCCTGTTGTGAGACAGAACAGTATAGTCATTTGGAGCATGGACTCTGAAGTCGGATTGCCCAAATTCAAATACAGTCTCTACCATGTTTTAGTTGTGCAACTTTGAGCAAATTCTTAACCTTTCTGGGTCAGTTTCATCTGTAAAAATGGAGATAACAGGATACCTCGTAAAGTTGCTGTAAAATTTAAATTAGTGTTTACAACAGTGCCTTGCATATGGTAAGCTCTACCTAAGTGTTCACTGCTATTATTCTTCTCTGAAATGTTCTTACCTCAGGCTCTTCCCTTCAACTGATTCAAGTAACACCTCCTTCGATGATGTTCCCTAACAGATTCTATCTAAAATAAATTCCCTGTTCCCCCCCACTGGCCTTCTCTTATCTTCCTTTACTTCACTGCACCTATCACTAGCTGAAATTACATTATGCACTTATGTTTGTTGCCTGTCTTTCCACTGCAACATGAGCTCCATTACGTTGGAGGCTGTCTTCTTCACTGCTCTATTTCTAGTTCTGACTCAGAATCTGACTTCTGAACACACATCTCATCCAGGCTAGGGGACCGATGCACATCTCTTAATAACAATACCATACTTAGAAAGCCTTTCATTTTCACACTCATGATCATTTGATCCCTGAAAAAGCAACAGTAGATATACCATCATCTCCCATTTTAGAGATAAAAAAAAACAAAGTTCTAAGTTTGGATGACTTGTCCTTGGACACAAAGCTAGTAACTGCTAGAACAAAAATCAGAACCCTTACTTTCTGATTCTAAGGCTCCTCCCTCTCAGATGGAGGGATATCACACCCTTGAACTGAATTTGCAGAAATGGGATCTCTCAATCTCCTGTATAAACACTCTGAAGCGTGCACTGTATTCTTCCAAGTTCCTGACAAACACTTGTCCCAGAGTTTGAAAAGTATTACAGCATGGTACTAACTCATCAATAACGTACTAACCCTTGGCCAAAATATTCACTCAGATGGGATGACTGGTTATTTCAAGTCTGTAACAGCAACAACCCCTAAAACTCAGTGTATCTATGTTGGGTATAATGTGCTGGTTTCAGCACCCTAAATGCTGTCTATGCAAAACCCAGACAAGGGGGGCGCTGTAATTGCCAAGAACATTGATAATAATATCAGTTATTTCTTAATCCCTGTTCCATCAAGTTCTGTGACAACAGTTCAGATCACTCCCCACCAGGCTTAAGTATCGTCCAGAATCAGATGGGGGTGGGGGAGAAACGTGTGACGAGGAGGCAAAACTGTAAAAAATATCCCTACCTACAAGACTCGTGGTCAAATGGCCAGTGGCTACCACGTTCCTCAGAATCACCAATACTTCATAAGCGTTCTCCTAGCAAGTTCACACACTGGTGTTACCTCACGTGCTCTCACAATGTTCCCACAGTTAGGGAGGCCAGAGGCTGCTTTACCTCCATGACACAAAAAGGAAACTGAGGCAGCAGGTGGTTATCTTATAACATGTCCTCAGCGATTTGGTCACTTGCAGGACCCCAAAGGAAGTCTGGAGTTAGGATTCCCAGATTCTGAAAGAAACTCTCCCAGCCAGACTTGTCAAGATCCAGGGCTGAGAGGGTGAAAAAGAAGAATCGAAGGCCCTTCCGCAAGGGAGGGAAAAAAGGGACTCTCCACTTGGACCTGCGCCCTTCCGAGGTCTCGGCCGCCGGCTGCGAGGCGCTCCCCGCCCCGAGGAAAGGTGCGGGCCCTGCCCCGCGGGGCGCGGCCTCGTCCCCGCACCCCGGTCCCCCCAGAGGGCGCGCTCGCACTCTGGGCGGACACCTGTCCCCTCGCCGCGCTCGGCCGCGCCCCTAGGAGCAAACGCCCCCACAGCCACCACCACCACCGCGGCGGCCAGCGGGCCCCTCAAGCTCTGGGAGCTGCAGGATTCCTCACAAACTTACAGTTTTCCTACAGAGAGCGCGTAACGGCGGGGTGACGTCACGGGCCGGTGCTCGGGGAGGTCAGGCCGCGGGCCGCCCAGCCCCTGGCTCCGCCCACGCCGCGGCTGGAGAGCGGCCCGAGCTCCGCCCCGCCCCCCGCGCAGGCGCAGTCGGCCCTGCAGCCGCGTGCCTGTGGGCTTCGCGGGCCGGGGCGCCGGGGGTGGGGGCTGCTTTGCCAGAGCTGCGCTCAAAGCCTGTGCCCGGGGTGAAACGGGAGAGGAGGGTTGAGGGAAGGGGACGAAGACACCCCGTGGACACAGCAAACAAGCTGTCGCTCTGGGGCTAGGAGTAGGACGCCAGAGTTGTGAGGTAGATTTCCACAGACATTGCCTGCCTTTCCTCACGTGTTCGTTAAAAGTTCTCCACGTGTGGAAACAGCCATTTGCTCTCCGACAGGTGCCGGCGGGTCCTCAGCTCTGAGGAGTCAGCTCCCCAAGGGACACTTGCTCCGCCCGGCTCGACGCGGCTAGGCTCCGCCCGGCCCCGCCCACGCCCCGCTCGGCCCCGGCTCGGCCCCGCCCACGCGCGGCCCGGGCCCGCCCTTCCGGCTCCGGCTCGTGCTCCCGCGGGCGCCCCCGCCCCGCCCCGCCCCGCCCCGCCCCGCCCTGCCCGCGCGCTGCCTTCTGCGCGTTCCTTGCTGGTTTTAGGTTCTGCTCTTCCTGCTGGATTTCCTGTTTCGGCTCAGCGGAGCTACTAACAGGTTGCCGTTCACCTCTGTTACGTTTAATAAACGGTGATCTGCGCAAACTTCCCGACCCCGCACCCACTCACGCGCCGGTCCTCCCGCGCCCAGCCCAGCCCGCTCTGTGCGCGGCGCCCGCGGGCTCTGGTGAGAGACGGCGCCGTGGCAGGGAGGAGGCTCGAGTAACTGCCGACAGAATACAGAGTATTGCCGGTCTGTGGGATTCTCGTACTCTCAGAAGAGAAAACATACAAAATTACGGTAAAAAAGCGACTCAGACAAATCTGGGGGAAAACAAATTAAAGAATGGGAAAAACAGGCCTTGAAATAAATAGACCCTGAGACGGAAGTATTGAAAATCGCAAGGTTCGCTTTTAAAAACTTAACTTGGAACCACAGCAGATCAGGTCAGGGATTTGGCAAAGCAGCTTCAGTGTAAATAAAACCTGAAACAATGGTTTGTTTACACTCTCATTGAAAACGCTGTAGTATTTTCATAGGAAAGTGATGACAGGGGAATGTTAGCTTTTAACACTTGAGATCTGAGCTGGTTAAAACAGATTTATTATTGTAGAAAAATGTACTTAAAAGTTTTAAAATTTTTCTGATTTGGCTAATATTCGTACATTTTATCTGAATATCATACAAAGTTTCGATGATTATCCAGTGATGTAAGAGAAATTTGTAACATCTGTACATAATTTTAACAAGGATTTTTCTGTAGAGCAGAGGTACAGAAAAATCACTTTTTAAAGGTTCTACATATTTTTAAATGGTGATATTTATATTTTTGCAAAACAATTTTAAGAAAACTTAAATTGTTAATTTCATTCTTTACATGCCTAGAAAATGTTTTATGTATATCATTCCCAAAAACTGGAATTTTTTTAAAGTGATATTCTAGATACACCCATGGGAGAGTCCCTCCAGGTAAATTTTGGCTGTCATTTTTGAAGTGGTGTATACTAAGAAGTATACACCAAATGTATTAAATGTTTTTAATATAGAATACTATTGCCTCTGAAAGATGGTATTGGGTATTCTGTAATAGAATATATTCTTTTCTTATCATCTTATTAACTATTTTTTCTCTCGATATCCCAAGTGTTAAAGAAAAACATATTGCAAGATGCAGGAAAGACGTAAATGCAGTGAACAAAAGATTGACAAACAGAAAGGGCACCCAAGCAAAGAATGAAACTCAGAGAATGTCAAGTAGAAATTTGTGGGAAAATACAGTCAGATTCAGTCAAGTTTCTGTAACAAACTGGAATTAGATCTAGACAAGTAGTGAGAAGCTAGGGTCAAAAGTGTTGCTGTTAGAGAGAGGAATTGTGAAGGGAGCTACTTTGAGGAAATAAAACTTGGATCTTCAAGATTTAGCACTGGCAGGACTGAGGCCTCCACTCTGGCCCTTGGAGTTTCAATCTTCCCTTGTGATTATTCTCGTTTGATATCCGCTGCCCCCAGTAATGTGGCTTCCAGAGCCCTCTATGTCGATACGCATCTCTCTTCCCTTGGTTCTACATAGCAAGCTAAGAAAAGATGAATCATAAAAAAACAAAAACAAAAAACACGTAGGGGAAAATTAAAGTGAAAGAAATATAATGGCTAATATTTATTGAGTGTTCACTGTATGCCAAGATGCCATGCCCTGCATTATCTCATTTAATCCTTGAAACTAGATAATTTATCCCATTGTGATCCCCATTTTAATCACAAGCAGTGTGCAGGAGATTAAGTGCACCATGTCACACAGCTGATAAGTAATGTCAGGATTTGAACTCATACTTCAGAGCACACAGCCATAACCACTGATCTGTACCAAGTTTCATACGACCAAGCACAAATAATGCAAGAAGTATAGGTATGTAATATGTAAATTTTAGCTTGGAGCTAAAATTGAAAAGGCTGACTGCAATGTGTGGGTGTATCTTTTTCACTATTTCCCATTCTGTCTCTGCATAGAGGCTTCTATTTCATTTTTAAAGTGCTCATCATGACCCACTAGGTTGATTATGTGACCCATAAATGGATTGCCACCCTGAAAAACCTAATCAGAATCCAAAATATAAAATATCAATCAGATTATATCACATTTCATAACAGTAATTTTTCCCAAAACACAAATTTTGGGAAACTAAGGTTTATGTGTGTGTTCTGGGTTGGGATGTTAAATGCAGTCCATGCTATGGATCTCAATCCAAAAAGTTTGAAAACACTATTATAACCACCCCTTGCCTTAACTGCTATGTAGCATTCATCCTTCTGGATCAAGACCAAGAGAAACAAAATCCCACTCTGCAAACCCATTGCATCCCTCTCCGAGCTTCAGGCCCTGGCCTGCAGATCTCATCCCAGGTAATTGCCATCAGAATCAGGTTACTGCTGATTAGAGAAAGGCTTTTGTCTCCAGCTCAAACCCAAGAGAACAGTAATAACAATAAAATAAACATCTGTGAAACAAGAGTTAAACAGGATAAAGGGGGTTATTCTGTCAAAGGAGCAGAGGTAGGGAGGTTAATGGAAGGAAGACCTGGGACAGAGGCTGGAGAGCTATGGAGGGATGTCTGTTAAATCACCACACGATCTGACACGTGTCTGCAGTTACACAGTTTGCAAAATATTCCATATTGCTTTTTCGGGTTTTTTTTGTTTTTTTTTTGTTTTTAAGAAATGGAATCTCACTCTGTCACCCAGGGTGCAGTGCAGTGGAATGATTATAGCTCATTACATCCCTGAGCTCCCGGACTCAAGTGATCCCTGCTTCAGCCTCTGGAGTAGCGGGACAATAGGCATGCACCACCACACCCTGCTAATTTTTTTCTTTTCTTTTGTTCAGAGATCGGATCTTGCCGTGTTGCCCAGACTAGTCTCAAACCCCAGGCCTCAAGCAGTCCTCTCACCTCAGCCTCTCATATCTCATTTTATCACCTCTCTTCTCCCATCATTTTGATTAGCTAATTCTCCCCATCCTTTTGGTCTCTACCTAGTGAGTACTTCCTCTGAGAAGCCTTCCCTAAACTGCCTACGTTCTCTGCATTGGAAATTATTTTAATTGCCTCCTCTGCTAGACTATAAGCTCTATGAGAGTAAGAGTAGGATGAGGTTGGTCTTGATCAATCTCGAATCCTCCACTTCTAGGTGAGTACCCTTACCCTGAGTACTCAATAAATGTGTGGAGGAATGAATAGCGAATGGATGGATGAACTCAAATTCAAAGACTGGGTAGGTTTCTTAGTTACAATGCTGGTTGCTTTCTGAAAAGGGGGCACTATGTCAATGAAGTAATAATGACAAGAAAATTCCTTTAGTAGGAAAAATGTTTTGAATGACAACACAGCATAACATAGCAAAACACCAAACAGGGTCGGTTAGTTATTAGCCCAGTTGTTAACTGGGTACCTTCGTGCAAGTCCAATAACTTCTCCAAACCTCAAAGGGAGCTAGACTCACTACATGTTATTCTTGATGAATGTCCTAATACGGTGTTGCCCCTCTGGGAACTCTGGAAATCAGGACAGGCCACCTGGAGCCTTATTTGCATGAAGTCCCCTGAAAGAAACTGACAAGCAGAGGGTGGGGAAGGGGAAGGGGGATAGCAGTTAATTCATTTAAACCAACAAAGGACGTTAGACAAAGGCTGCCCCAACAGCAAGGAGGGATTGGGGGTAGTAAGGAGGGAAATGGGAAGAAAGGGAGCTTGTCCTAGTTCTGAGGAGCCGAGTTCATTGTTGAGGACAGGCCCAGGTGCATACTTTTGAGTATAAAGCTGTGGATGTGTTGGGACTGGGAGACAGGGAGGAAGGTGCAGGAGAAATAAGAAAGTGTCAAAAAGGTTTTCAATTCCTTAATGGAAAAAACCTCCCCTACTACATCACAGCAGGCAGGCAGAATGTTCCAGAAACAGGCCTCAAGGCCTTTCTGTATTCTGTTCTTCCCTGGAATCTGTCTTCTCCCTTACCACTTAGAGAAAGATTACTCATTTTTCAAGTCCAAATACTATCGTTAATTACCTCTGCTGATGCTAGCCTACCTGCACTAAGCACTTACTACGTCCAAGGCACTGCTGAGCATGCCATGTGAAATCATTTATTTGCTCCTCACAACTCTGTGGGGTAGCTACTATTATTACCTTATTTTACAGATGAGGTTGAGTGACTAGCCCTAGGACACTGCTGTGGACCGAATCCCGTCTCCCCACTGCCCAGGCCCCAGTTCATGTGTTGAAGTCCTAATTCCCAGTGTGACTGACTTTAGAAGGTATTATGGTTTTAATGTTTGTGTCCACTCCGAAATTCATGTGGAAACTTAATCGTCAATGTAACAGTGTCAAGAGGAAGGCGTCTTCAGGCAGTGATTAAGTCACAAGGCCGAAGCTTTTGTGGATGGGATCAGGTGCTTGTGTTTATAAAAGGGCTTGATAGAACCAGTTTGTCCCTTTTGTCCTCTGCCTTCCTCCATGTGAGGACACAGTGTTCCTCCTTTCTGGACCATGCAGCATCAAGGTGCTGTCTTAGAAGCAGAGGGAAGCCCTCACCAGAAAACCAAACCTGCCAGTGCCCTGGTCTTGGACTTCCCAGCCTCCAGAACCGTGAGAAAATAAATGTGTGATTTTGATAAATTACCTAGTCTACGGTATTCTGTCATAACAACACAAATGGACTAAGACAGGAGGTGAGGTTAAATGAGGCTGTGAGGGTGGGGCCCTGATGCGGTAGGATTGGTGTTCTTAAAAGAAGAGGGAGAGGGAGCAGAGCTCTCTCTCTCCTGCCAGGTGAAGACAGTGAGAAGGCAGCTGTCTGCACTAGGACAAGGGCTATCGCCAGGAACCAAATCTGCCAGACCTTGATATTGAATTTCCCAGCCTCCAGAACCGTGAGAAAACAATTCTATTGTTTAATCCTCACAACTGGTGGTATTTTGTTATAGCCCAAGCAAACTAAGACAGTCAACGTTGCTTAAAGTTTTCCAACTCCGCATTTCGGCCTTAAATACTTTACTGTGTCTCTCTGCCCAGATGGTCAGATCATTTCTTCTCCCTGTTCCTTAGCACAACTTCTCCTGTAAACACATTTTGTATCATTTAAATATCTCTGAAATCAGACTGCATCTTCAAGTGGAAAGGATATCACAGTTTAATTAATTTAAGAAGTACAAAAAAATAATGATGTGTTTTATAACTGACAGCACTTTAGATTGGATATCACATAGTGTATTATAATTATCTATGCCTCTTCCTCCACCGCTAAGCTATGAACCTTTGAAGACAGAGACTGGGATTTACTCAACTTTGTGTCCTTAATACCAAACATAGTTCCTGGCACGTAAAAGGCATTTGACAAATTTCTTAAATTCATTTGAAGAAGGAATGTCATCCACCCATGGGGTGACAGGTGGGTGTAATCTAGGAGCCAAAAATCATCAGTGTTATCACCAAAACTCTTGATTGTCCTCAAGGCCCCGATGGCTTGGGGAAACAAAGTCACAACTCCCCTGAATTTTATCCCAGTTAAGTTCTCTCTGGCCCTAAAGGTCTGTGACACTTCCCCTTGGCAACTGTGATGCAGCTTGTCCCTTCTCTACCTGACAAATTGTCAGTTATTGTTTACCCTTTATATTTGGTTCAGGCAATTTTTAATTTATTAAAGCAGTTATATCCAGGACAAATTAAAATAAAATTTTAAAATCTGATTTTGCAATCTCAGATCCAATCACATTTAAATTGGAGATGGCATTCAGCTCACAGAGGTGTTTGGCTTAGTCCATGCTGTGTTTTAAATTTTGAACTGAATATCAGAACACAACACATTGCAGGAGCAGGTATTTTGGCTTTTTCTGAAAAATCGGAAGCTCTGACAGTATAGGTCTCCCACTCAGGGCGTTCATAACTAAAGTGAGGCTGCCCTGTTCAAAGGCGCAGATGTTCTCCGTTTTCCTGTAACCCCACCTGGGTATTATTTAGCCTACCTGCTTGCCCCCTGAAGGCACTTGGGTTTATGATCAATCTTAACATAAAGGGCTGGATCACTTAAGCCTCTAGCTTAAGAAGGATCATAAAACCTGCAAAATGAAAAGCTTTGCCCAGAAATTCGTTAATGCTGTATATAAACTCATGACTTTCAATAGTTACATTCATCCCTACAAACAGATTTTTCACAATTTTTCTATCTCTTGGAGAAGGTACTTATCCAGGAATTATCCATTAAGATGTTGCCTTTTGGTATTTAAACAAAAGAGAAAAATACTTAAGAAAAACAGAAGTATAAAGTAGAGATTGGGTTCCCAGTGTGGCCCTGCGTATGTAACTGTTGTTGAGGTCACTCCCAGGACAGCTCTTCCCCAGCTGGGAGTCACAGCTCTCTTCTCATGCAACACGTGGGAGAAGGGAGGTGACCGTCTGCTGTCACGTTCATGTTTATTCCACACCGCAGATCGTAATCGCAGTCTGCAGCTGCACACAACATGGTATTTAATCTACCGATGACAGTCTCTTGTCTAGTCATACCGTAGGCACCGCTATTGATATTATTCATATTTGTTAGGATACGATTTGGTTGTAAGTGAAAGGAAGAAAAAGAATAAGCAAGACTGAAGTTTATTTCATTTACCTGTAAAACATGACTGGGGGGGCAGGTGGCCCAGGGCCAGTTTTCCCAGGGTCATGTCCGAGACTCTGGCTCCTTCCATCTTGTCCCTCGGCCATGCCAGCCCTTCATTTCCAAAGTCACCAGGGTGCCGGCCTTGCTCCTGTGATCCCTCAGGCTGCAGGAAGAAGGGCCCGAAGATTCTGCAGCTTGAACTCTTTCAATTCCGCCTTTTCCAAGAAACTTTTCTCAGCTCGTTAAGAGATTGCACTGGTCATTTCACTTATAAACTCACTTAAAACTTACTTGTAGTAGATGTCAGTCATTTAAATATCTTAACATGTCTTTAGAGTACACATACCATTACAGTGTATTTATAGCATGCATATTCTTAACATCTCTAGTATCATCATGCCTTGTTCTTAAACCTAGATCAAGGATTCGTAACCCTGGCAATGCATTGGAGTTACCTGGCAAACTGGGAAAGGAAGAGCAATTCTCAGGTGATGCCGCTGGTCTGGGGTCCATTCTTCAAGAACCCTGCAAAGGTGAAAGAAGGACCGGCTGTGGGTGGAGAGGAGTTACAAGAGCAGATCATACAGACTACAGGTTTTGTGGGCGGCTCACTTGTACACAGGGTTCTAAGAAGTATGTGTGCCCAGGGCAGCTGGACCTCAGGAAGCCCAGCCTAGGATTCTGGGTAGATAACCCTGAGGCCAAATTTGGCCCAGAGGCTCAAGGCTTCACATCTGGGAAAAGACCACATAGACCTGTGGGCAGGAAGGCAGGGCTGACAATCACTTGGCACTGAAGACCAGAGGCTCTTCCCCCGTTGTTTCTGGGTTTGTGTAATTTCTCAAGGGAGGGAATGGGAGCCAGGAAAAAAGATACATATATATTGCATTTTCTACCTCTCTAGTGTGTTGAAGCTAAGTCATATTGGATTTAATTAAGGAAGATTAAAGAAATGTGATGGTTCTTGTAACTCAGGTGTCATGGAACAAAATCATGGATGTGCCAAAAGCTGATACATGTACAGGAAAATACCTTAGATTTGAATAACTTGTCGAATATAAGTTCTTATGCTGCTATGATGTGAACATTTGTGTCCTCCCAAAGTTCATGTGTTGAAAGCTCATCACCATTGTGATGGTATTAGCAGGTGGGGGGGCCTTTGGGACATGATTAGGTCCCTTCGTGAGTGGGATTAGTAGCCTTACGAAAGAAGACCTAGAGAGCTGCCTTGGTCTTCCACAGTGAGCCCTCATCAGACACCAAATCTGTCAGTGTCTTGATCTTGCACCTCTCAGCCTTCAGAACTGTGAGAAATAAATTTCTGTTGTTCATGAGCCATCCAATTTACGCGACTTTGTTATGGCAGCCCAAACGGAATAAAACACATGCTCTATTATCTGTAATAATTTGAACAACAAAGCTATCCTTTAGAGTGAATACAAACACGGAAAGGTAGAGTAATGTCAGGAGAAATTTAGGATGACACCTAAAGGGCCCTGGACCTAAATGGTGACATTCTTACCCAGAGAGATGTTTGCATTTCTGACTCTGTGGGGGCAGGAAGGGGATGAGGAGGAGAAGGCTGAGGGGTTACAGTTAGACTGACAGTTGAGAATAATGCTCATTTTCCTAGCTAAACATTTTCCTGGCTATTGGCATCTTCTTGTTTATAGAAAAAAGTGGATTTTTCCTTTAAAGTTTTAATTCCTTCTATATGTATCCAATTAAGTGGGCACTTACTACATTTTTACTTACGCACAAAAACAATTCAGGTAAAATCGTGTCCATTTTATCCTAAGTTACTTTGAATGTTTCTTTTATACATTACTTTTAAGGTTCTTACTCTTGTCTTTTTATTAGTATTACTATTATTATTTAAAACATCATCCTTATTATGTAAAGTAGACCTGTTTCTCAGGACCAGTGCAGTGGCTCATGCCTGTAATCTTAGCACTTTGGGAGGTTGAGGCAGGAAAATCGTTTGAACCCAGAAGTCCGAGGCTGTAGTGAGCTATGATCATGCCATTGCACTCCAATCTGGGAACAGAGCGAGATCCTGTCTCAAAAATAACTAGATAAATAAATAAAGTTGATCAGTTTCTTAAAATGATCTTGGTGACCAATTCACTAGTAGCTAAATACACTAGTAGCTTAAACATTAAACTATAATTGTCTAATTCCTGTTTTATTTAAAGAGATCTCCATCTCTTTAAATAAAATTGGGCTATTTGTAAAAAGCACAGAGCCTAGTCTACTGTCAGTATTCATTCAGTAAAAAAGAACTTTTTCTGAGAGACAGGAACTGACTAAAATAAAGCCCGATGACAACTTATGGGCTACTTGTTTATTTTTGTTTCATTTTTAATAAGTATAATTTACAAACAACAAAATTCACAAATCATACAAGTGTAATTAAATGAGTTTTTACATATACATTAATATATATAGATATAGCTATTTGTCCATCACAAGGTTATGATGTAGATTGTATAATATTCCCATCACCCAAAAAGTTCTTTGGGTCTCCTTTGTGGCCAATCCCCTCCACCACCCTAGCCCCTAGTACCACTGTTTCTTTTGCCTTCATAGAATGGGTTCATATAATCTTATTTTGTGTCTGGCATCTTTTAGTTAGCACAATATCTTGGAGATATTATGAATATCAATAGCTAAGATGTTTTTATTGCTGAGTAGTATGTAATATTATGCCTATTTTGCTATTTATTTATCATTCACCTGTTGACACACATTTGAACTGTTTTCAGTTTTAGTCCATTATAAATTAAACTGCTTTAAACTTTGGCATACAGCTCCATGGTTTAATTTATCTTGTGTAAATACCTTGGATAGGGGCTGGATTTCATACTTAATGTATCCTTAACTTTATAAGAAACTGCAAAATTGTTTTGCAAAGTAGCTCTGTAATTTTACATTCTCATCAGTGATGAGACCGCCCTAATTCCTCCTCATTCTTATCAACATTTGGTATTGTCAATCTTCGAGCCCTTCTGTGGTTTATTTTCTCGTGTCCTGAGAAAGCTTTATATAAAAAAGGTCGCAAACATTTTCTCTTGATTTTTTCGAGAAGTTTTATAGTTTTAGCTTTTAGACTTAGGACTTTGATCTATTTTAAGGTAAATTTTGTATAGTGTGAGGTGAGGGTTGGGATCCTTTTTTTTTTTAATATGGGTAGCCAATTGTTCCAGCATGATTTGTGAAAAGACTATCTTTTTTGTGTATTTGCAAAGACTGTCTTTTCCCCTATTCAGATCACCATGTATCTTTGTTATCATCACTGACATCATCCATTTTCACAGAAATCCCGTCTGATCTCTTTCTAACCAATCTTTCCTCACTCAAGACATCCTTCTCACTATGATCAAGTTTAGGATAAAAAAATAAAACAACAAAACAAAAAACCGTAAAACCCCTGCCGTGAATTCTGTGATGCATTGCTCAGATACCTTTTTTTGGGTGGAGACACTCATTTCCGCTGCTGGATGGGTTGTTGGCCTCAGCTCACAGCCGGCCCTCACCTGCAGGAATCTGCCGTGCCCAAGACGTGACTTCTCAGCATAGGTAAAGAGACGTGGCCTCAGGTAGGACAACTCCGAACAGCCATTCCGGCTCCGCAGCTCCCCAGGGGACCAGTGGCAGCCCAGTGTTCCCTCTTCCCTCCCCGCTTCCCTTCACTTCCTTGCAGGTGTTGTCCCCCAAATTATTCCCCACGTGAATTTCTGCATGGAAATCTCAAAGTTTCAGATCTTTCTTAGGGAGTCTGATCTACCATAATCTCAAAGCCGATTATGTCATTTCTCTACTTAAAACCCCTTGCCAGCAGACTAAAGTATTAACTCCTTAATTTGGCGTAGAGAGGCTGGCTCCAGTCCATCTCTCTCTCCTCACCACCGACTCTGTCCTTCAGACACGCTCAGGTATCTATAGCCCCAAATTCCTCGAACCCATTTCTTTGCAATACGGTCTTCTCTCTGCCGAGAATAAATTTCCCACCTTCTGCTTATCCTTCTGTTCTCTCTTAAAGCCTTAATCAGATGTGACCTCCTCTGGGAACTCTTCTCATTTTTCCCCCGTAGCACCGTGCAACTCTTTATATAAGAATTCACTGTCTAACTTCGGAACTTAACTGTTTACTTGTCTGACCCTCCTGCTAAGTCATGTGGGTCTCTAGGCCGGGGTCCTATCCTGGGCCCTGTGCAGTCTCGGTGCATTGTAGATTCTCAACATGTATTTGGTGAATGAATAAACTAATAAATGAATAAACACCAAGATAAGCTGGGCACCGTTAAAAGTATTAAACATCTGGAAGCTTATGCCAAACTTGTTATCTTACAGTCTCAAATAGTATTCATTTTCCTTCAGAGTCTGTTTTTTAAAAATCTTTTAAATTCTGGTTACTAGCAACAAATCTAGGCATGTGCTTGAGGATAAAATGAAATCTAAACCCCAAATCTTTAAAGCTAGTTCTGTTTATTAAAAACAAGAGGGAGGAATGGGGAGGGCTGGGGTGGAAACATTAATTGTTTCGGAAAAAAGAAGAAGAGAGACCTGATTAAGTTGGGTTGGCTGGTGAGAGCCTGGAAATTTTCTTCCCATTCCCAAGGGGCTTATTTTTTTATCTTTGTTTTTCACGCTGTAAAATGTCAAATTAAATTGCCAAGTTAATTCTCATCACTAAGGAAGGGATTCTAAATGTATTAATTAAGGATTACTGGGCATTTTAGTTTTAATCATCAGAATGAAAACTTTTAAATAATTAAATATTTTTTCACTGCTGCATATTTATGTTATTATAGAATATTACAACTAAACATCAGTATTTTTGACTCTAGGTTCCAGAGATTTTTAAGACTATTTTAAAATAAGAGTTGTGTATATTAATATATTTGATTTTATGAATTATGATACTGGAATTCCCTTGAGAAATTATGTTCTTTTTTTCCTTCAAAGATAAAGTCCTTAAGAGGATGAGATCTTCTCTTGCAGGAAGCCATGAATTCATTGTGGAGGAGAATGATTTCGATTTCACTCCGGTAGAACATGAAGTACCTTTCGAATCCTTCACTGTCTCAGTGATTTCTCTTATGCATGAAAATAATCTTTCACATTTTTCAAAACAGACAAATCTACCTTTATAGAACTTGAACAGTTCTACAAGAAAATGTAAAGGAAAGAAGTGGAATTATTTCTTTTTGATAAAGTGACAATATAAAAACAAGGCAAAAATTTAAAAAGTATTGTATCTTTGAAAATCCACGGATTTAGTGATTATGTCAAAATTCATATTTTCATATATTTTTGACAGCAAAACATTCATTGAAAAAGTTGGAAATTTTACCTTCTTTACAATTAAATGTTAGTAAGATTGTAAATTCTAAGTGGTGAAAATGTAATCTGAAAATAAAATTATGATCTAATTTAAAATTAAAGAATATGTTTATTTTTCCAAATTTCCTTTGTCTTTTAACATTGAGTTTGGACTCCTCTGCTACTTTCTCTCAGTAAATGAGCTACTCTAATTCACAGATGATATTTAAAAAATATAAAATCATAGAGAGGAAGCAACAATGAAAGTTCTGATGCTTCAGTCAAAACTAAATTATAGTGCTTTAAGTGGTACCAACAATCAGTGGGCTTTTTTTTTTTTATTAAATCATGTGTTTTTATTAACAAAGCTTTAGCTTTTTATATGCAGACAGAGGAAATATGCTCATAGAAGCACAATGTCCCATTGTCACCCTGATGGACAGAGTTTATTATTAACAATAGTGTAATACAGGCATACAAAGAGTTTGGAATTCTGTCTGTGAAGATTTAGAGCCTGCCAGTGGGTAGCAGCTGTTTTAAATTTCAGAGGACAGGCGTGAGTTAGCGACATTTTGTAAGAAATAAATGAGCCCTCAGCACACACCAATTGCTGGTAAATGCAGAAAGTGATAAACATTCTTCTTGAACAAGAAAGCAAGATAGGAAACACACCGGCAAAGATTTACTTTCAAAACAGGAAAGACACTGTTGTGGAGCTGACACATTTGCTGAAATTTCTCCAGTATTCTATTTTCACCTTTTCCCCCCATCTTTTTCCATTCAGGACTATCTTCACATTTCAATGGCTCTCATAAAATCTGAGATTTTGGTAAAAATATACACAAAGCAAAAAAACTTGACAACTCATAAAGTAACTTCCATTTTAACACTAAGTGTTATAAGTGATTTTTCATGAACATTTGCTCAACATAATTTTCTTCCTTTGGGCTACGATTTTTTTTTTTTTTTTTTAGAAATAGCATTAACAGTTTTTAAGGTATGAAACAAAAATCAAACCAATATATAAAAAAAATCAAACAATCAAAAACTGTACAGAAGACCAAACAGTCCTCAAGCCATACAATAACAAGGCTAGTAACACCATATTAACAGTAGACATGTGTTTTATGATTTTATCCTTTGGTTGGCATTCCAGAGAGCTGGTGAAAAACTTTGAACAAACTTCTTCTTTCTCTTTATTTTATTTTTTTTATTGGTACATAGTATTTGTACATATTTATGGAGTACATGTGATATTTTGTTACATGCATAGAATGTGAATGATCAAGTCAGGGTATTTAAGGATATCCATCACCTTGAGCATTTATCGTTTGCGTCTTGGGAACATTTCAAGTCTTCTCTAGCTATTTTGAAATATACGATACATCGTTGTTAACTGCAGTCACTCAACTCTGCTATTGAACATTAGGACTTATTCCTTCTGTCTAACTGTACATTCGTACCCATTAACCAACCTTCCTTCATCCTCCCCCGTCAGGACACACACAACTTTCCTAGCCTGTGCTCTATATCATTCTACTCTCCAACTCTCTGAGATTGACTTTTTAGCTCCCACACGAGTGAGAACATTCTGTGCCTGGCTTATTTCACTTGATAAATAGCTGGACCTCCAGTTACATCCATGTTGCTGTAAATGACAGGATTTTCATTCTTTTTTATAACCACATAGTATTCCATTGTGTGTATATACCACATTTTCTTCTTTTTTTTTTTTTCATGTTCCACATGTGCTTTACTTTGTCATTACCTGGAAACAAGCTTTGCCTTTAGAATATGGATAATAATATGACAATAATTATGTAATCATATGCTTTAAAATTTATAATTTATAGTAATTTTTCTCATTTTTATAGTCTGTTACAGTAGAAGTGAAAAATTCGGTCACAGTGAATGACACCATCAATATGTCACCAGCAATATATCACATTTTCTTTATCCATTCATCTGTTGATGGACATTTAGGTTGATTTCCTAACTTCGCTATTCTGAATAACTTCAATAAACGTGAGTGCAGGTATCCCTTCGATATACTGGTCTCTTTCCTTTGGATAAATTCCTATTAGTGGGATTGCTGGATTGTATGGTAGTTCTCCTTTTAGTTTTTTGAGAAATCTCTTCACTGTTATCCATAATGGCTATATTAATTAACATTTCCACCAACAGTGTATGAGAGTTCCCTTTTCTACACATCCTCGCCAGCATCCGTTATTTCTTGTCTCTTTTGTGGTAGCCATTCTAACTGGAGTAAGAGAACATCTCATTGTGGTTTTGATTTGCATTTTCCTGATGATTAGTGATGTTGGGCATTTTTTCACATACTCGGCTGTTTGTATGTCTTCTTTTGAGAAATGTCTACTTTGATCCTTTATCCGTTTTTTAATCAAATTATTTGTCTTTTTGCTATTTTGTTGTTTGAGTTTCTTATATATTCTGGATATTAGTCCCTTGTAAGATGAATAGCTTGCAAATATTTTCTTTCATTCAATAAGTTTTCTGTTCATTCTGTTAATTATTTCCTTTGCTGTGTAGAAACTTTTTAGTTAATATAGTCCCATTTGTCTATTTTTGTTTCTGTTGCCTGTGCTTTTGAGATCTTAGCCATAAAATCTTTGCCTATACTAATGTCCTGGAGTGTTTCCCCTATGTTTTCTTCTAGTAATTTTAGAGTTTCAGGTCTTATGTTTAAATCTTGAATCCATTTTGAGTTGATTTTTGTATATGGTGAGAAAGAGGAGTCTAGTTTCATTCTTCTGCGTATGGATACCCAGTCTTCCCAGCACCATTTATTAAAGAGGATGTTCTTTTCCTCAATGTATGTTCTTGGTGCCTTTGTCAGAAATCAGTTGGCTGTAAATATGTGGATTTATTTCTGGGTTCTCTATTCCGTTCTATTGGTCTATGTGTCTGTTTTGATATCAATACCATGCTGTTTTGGTTACTATAACCTTGCAATATATTTTGAAACCAGGTAGTGTGATGTCTCCAGCTTTGTTCTTTTTGCTCAGGATGGCTTTGGCTATTTGGGTTTTTTTTTGGTTCCATACAAATTTTAGGATTGTTTTTCCTATTTCAATGAAAAATGTCATTGGTACTATTATAGTGGTTGCATTGAATCTGTAGATTGCTTTGGGTAGTATGGTCATTGTAATGATATTCTTCTAATTCAGGAGCATGGGATATCTTTCCATTTGTTTGTGTTCTCTTTAATTTCTTTCATCGGTGTTTTGTAGTTTTCCTTGTAGTGGTGGTTTACCTCCTTGGTTGAATTTACTCCTAGGAATTTTATTATTTTGTAGTTATTGTAAATGAGATTGTCTTCCTGATTTCTTTTTCAGCTAGTTCATTACTGTGTAGAAACATTACTGATTTTTCTATGTTAATTTTGTATCCTGCAACTGTACTGAATTTGTTTATCAAATATGAGGGGTTTTGGTAGAGATAGGTTTTTCTAACTATAATATGTCACCTGCAAAGAAGGAAAATTTGATTTCCTGTTTTCCAATTTGGATACCTTTTATTTCTTTTCTTGTCTGTTTGCTCTGGCTAGGACTTCCAATACTATGTTGAGTAGAGTGATGAAAGTGGGCATCCTTTTCTGGTTCTAGTTCTTAGAGGAAAGGATTCAGCTTTTTCCTATTCATTATGATGTTTGCTGTGGGTTTTTCATATATGGTCTTTATTATTTTGAGATATGTTCTTTCTATGTCTGGTTTTTTAAGAGTTTTTATCATGAAGGGATGTTGAATTTTATCAAATGCTTTTTCTGCATCTACTGAGATGATGTGGTTTTTCGTCCTTCATTCTGTTGATGCAATGTATCACATTTATTGATTTGCATATGTTAAATCATCCTTGCACCCCTGGGGTAAATCACTTGATCATGGTGTATTATGTTTTTGATGTGCTGTTGGATTTGGTTTGCTAGTATTTTCTTGAGGATTTTTGCATCTATGCTTATCAGGGATATTGGCCTGTAGTTTTCTTTTTTTGTTGTGTCCTTGTCTGGTTTTGGTATCAGGGTAATGTTGGCCTTGTTGAATGAGTTAGGGAGAATTCTGTCCCTTCAATTTTTTGGAATAGTTTGAGAATTGGCATTAGTTCTTTTTTATAAGTTTGGTAGAATTCAGCAGTAAAGCCATCTGGTCCTGGGCTTTTATTTATTGGGAGACTTTTTATTACTGATTTAATCTCATTATTCATTAGTGGTCTGTTCAGGTTTTCTATTTCTTCCTGATTCAATCATAGTAGGTTGTACGTATCCATGGACTTACCCATTTCCTCTAGTTTTTTCAGTAGGTTCGCATATAGTTGTTCATAATTGTTTCTGATGATCTTTGGTATTTCTGTGATATCAGCTGCAATGTCTCCTTTTCCATTTCTGATTGTGTGTGTTTGGGTCTTTTCTCTTTTATTCTTGCAAACCTCTTCTTTAAGTCAATCGTGTGGATTTTTAACCTATAAACTTTCTAGTATTTTTAAATATCACATAATTGATGTGAATGAGAAAATTTGTTTTATTAATAATTCTAACTCAAAAGAAAAACAAATTCCCTCAAGGTGTCATTTTAATTTTCTGAAATAGATCTTCATGTCTATCACTTAACAACCTAAAAACTATACTTATTTGTTATTTCCTTGTCTTTAAATCATCTTCCAAGAAAACCTATCACAAGAAGGATCTATAGTAAGAGGTAAAAACTGGGATAAAAATATAGGATAGTAATATAAGCTATGCTTAATATAATCAAATTATTATTCTATACCATCATTCACTTCTAAAATTAGATGAGTATCATCAAAACAGTGTGGTTTTCAAAGCTGTGTACATTTTTGTCATCACCAGAAATATGATATACACACACACACGCATTGAAACCACATAGTCTGAGGTAAATAAACTGAGTTGAACTGATAAAATGCATTTTAGGTCACTTTTAGGCTATGTAACAAATTAAAATATGATATTTTCTCAAATAAATCCAGCCTAACCTTTATGAAACTATCATGTGTCAGTATTACAGATATATATTAATCATCCCTTATAACAAAAATTAGAGTTTCTTATAATAAAAATTAATGTTTCATTAATAAGGATATATATTAATCATTCCTTTTAATAAAAATAAGAGTTATAAACTTTATGGTAAAAGGGAAGGTTTAAAAATAAATATTAAAAAAGTTATTTTAATAATAGGAAGTAAAATAATTCCCATTATAATGGTTTACATTACTGCTTCTGAACATGGCATGAGGATATGAGGAAAAGATTTTTTTTGTGATTATGATCATAAATGCCTAATCATTACTTCATTAACAACATAAAATTAGAACATGGACTTAAAACAACAGCTACAGATAGGGAAAAAACAAGGAGGGGAAAAATCTTCAGGTTGCCCCTTCAGTGCTCCTCTCATTTTGATAAAAAGCTTGTCCTACACTCTTATTTGCTTTTTTGTTTAATTTTTTTAATTTGTATTGTTTCGAGACAGGGTCTTGCTCTATCCTGGGCTGGAGTGCTCTGGCGTCATGATAGCTCACTATAGCCATGAACTCCTGTGCCTAAGTGATCCTCCTGCCTCAGCTTCCCAGTAGCTAGGACTATAGGCATGCACCACCATGCCCAGCTAATTTTTTTAGTTTTTGTAGAGGTGAGCTTTTGCTATTGCCCAGGCTGCTCTTGAATCCTGGGCTCAGCAATTCTCCCACTTCGTCCTCCTGAAATGCTGAGATTACAGGCATGCACCACCATGCCCAGCCACATTCTTATTTCTCATATAAAATTTGGGTCTACATGTGGTCTCTCCCTTGTAGTGCAAGATCCTTGGTGGTAGACCAGACGCATTTTCACTTTTCTTGTTTGTCTGCCAGTATTGTGCTGTGTCCACAGTTTCCTTAAAATGCAATTTAAAAACACACCCAAACAGTGAAGAAAAATTAAAAAACAAAAACACACCCAAATAAATAGCATGTCTTGTCCTTAAACTTAATCACAAAGACATATTAGCAGCTGCTTTGAAGGGAAGGATTCAAGCAAAGCTACTTTAGTAACCTGTTCCTTTAGCTAGTGCCTTGAAGGGGCAGGATGATAAACTTTGAAGTCTAGTGCAAGTCTTGAATCTGCAGGAGTGAGGTCTTGGAATCCCCGAAGCCTCAAACCATGGAAATCCAATTTTCACTTAAATAAAAAGAATTCTGTTGAAAATGGCTTTATACATTAAGAATCTCTGATGCATATCTTCTACTAATTTGTCTTCAATCTTCTGGAAAAAAATAATTTTGATATAATCTATATCACAAGACATAATATAGTAACTCTTTAGGGTATGACAGCAATTATTGCTGTTAACTAAATGGAGAATTTTTAAACTGTATGAAGAGATGTTTAAGGAGTCTGGATCTGGAACAATTTCAAAGATTTCAGAGTTCTGAAACAAACACATATGCCCAGAAAAACTTAGTGGAACATTAAATTTACCTATTATGTGTTTTAATTTCTTACAAATATTTTTAACATATGATATTAGAATTGTATGTTACAGAATATATGTGCTGATTTTTCAAAAAGTGGGCTTACTTTCAGATCTATTAAATGTGTTTATTCATTCAACACTTTTATCAACCCCATGCTTTGTGCAAGATATTGTGATATTGACTGTGTAGGAGGAAAATATTAGTAAGGCACTGACTTTTAATGATCTTTCAGTCCAATAGAGGAGATAAGATAGGTAGGAAACCAGTAAAAATAATACAAGATATAAAATTCTAAGTATAGTTCAATTTCAGTTATGATTGTAAATAAATATTCTAAATAAATATATGATTCTAAATAAATATTCAGTAATTCAAATTTGGCAAATGTAGTTATAAGCCAGGAACAAAGTTTACAAAGTGAATTTATACACACACACACACACACACACACACGTGCACGCGCGCACACACACGTTTCTTGGAACATAGGTAGCAAGTGCTACATACATGTGAACTATTAGCTGTGTATTCCAGGAATGTAAAGATGAGTCAACACTATGAAAAATTTCTAGTTTACTACATTAACAATTAAGGAAGAAAAATATATGTGCTTGTAAACATATATAAGAAATACATTTGATAAACCTCAGCAGCAATTCACCAAAAACCCAAACCAGCAACCATAATGTTAAAAAGTAAACAACTAAAGCCACCGTTGTTAAAATCAAGAAATAGAAATATCTACTGTATCAGTCAGGGGCCAGTCAGGAGGTAAAAACCACACCAGTTATTTTAGCAGAGAGAATGTAATATAAAGAATTATTACATAGGTATTAAATTGTTCATAAGGTAGCTAACAAACAAAAGGAGAACTCGGGGTCACAGACAGAGCGGCTGCAGAAAGCAGCAAATATGCTGATGAGATCGAGAAGAGAGGTTGGCTTTCTTAAAACTTGGGAGCTTGGAGAAGGGCTCTCTTGGAAATGAAACTCAGACCTCAGAGTAGAGGGTGCTGATAGTATCTGGGGAGGGGGTGCAATGAGGGGGTTTCTGCAAATGTTAGAAATACTGTCAATTGGGTTCACCTGTTGCTGTAGGACGACATTGCTGCTACCGAGATGAAGCAGCATTGGCAGATGCCTCTCTTAAGAAGAGGGAGCAACCAGAAAGCCCTCAGAAAACAAACAGGAAAGAATCAGTTCCCTCTTCCTTCTGCAGCCTGCGATCTCCCTGCAGCGCCTCTATCAGCAGAGTTTAATGGACAAAGCAAACATACGTTTGCGGAGTTGCAGCCCAGGCAGAACAAGCAGAGTACCAAAGGGTAGGTTTGTAACTAAGAGATAACTTAATAAATGACATATTTACTATCATCATTACTATTCAAAATTGTTTTGGAGATTTAGGCTAATACAGAAGGTTAAAAAAAAACCCAAATAATCAGTAATAATATAAATACTAGGAAAAAGGAAAATTCACTTTATTTGCAGGAGACATTATTATACCTAGAAAACCCAAGAAACTGTATTAAATCATTTTTTAAAATAAGAGAATTAGGCAAGGTGGCAAGATGTAAGATAAATATACGAATGTCAGTTGATTTTCTCTGAACTAGCTACAACTTTGCCGTGTAACAAAACCACTCTAATACCACAGTGGCTTGCACTCATTTCTCGCTGAGGTTTCGTGGGGCCGAGGGTTGGTGCTGGGAGACGCTCCTCCGCGGTCTCTCGTGTTCCCGCGTGTCTCGCTGGAAGCACGCAAGAGCCTGGCCGTTTCCTGCCAGCCTTTTCTCAGGGCTGTGCTTACAGCGAGCAGCCCGGAGGGAGAAGGTAACTCGTACTCCCGAGGCAAAGGGCAGGCTTGCCCCACTCGCTGCGAAGGGATGGGATTCGAGCTCGGGGCCTGCCCTGCCCTGCAGCCCTCTGTGGGGACAGAGGCTCGGACAGGCAACACAGACACGCCGACGTTCCGGCTGCTGCCTCTGCTGTAATAAAGTCTCTTGTCTCTGACCCAGGAGCCTTCTGTCAGCATCCATGAAACTGGCGAGTTCATCCGCTGGCTTGAAACTGAGGTGAAATACGAGAGCCCCTCCCTGGACGTTTCTATGCCAGAGGCAGGAGCTCACGAGGCCAGGTGACCTCACGCAACCGATCTAAAGCTCCTGCTTGCGTGTCCTTGTGTCACGTGCACTCACGTTCACAGGCCGGCGCAAACCAGGAAAGGGAGCGCATGCCATCTCTGAAAGCGTCGCGAGTTACATCCCGCAGGCTTGGACGTGTAGACCCCTAACCACAGCGCGAGTAGGGCATGACCAATAACACGATCTAGCAAACTCCCGAGAACCGGTTAGATATAAATGGAAAATTAAACCTTTGCAATATCAAAACAAACTATAAAAAGAATAGATTTAACAAAAAATCACCATGTCTATATGCAATTCTTTTCTGGAAGAACATAAAATAAAACCTCAATAAATGAAAACTTATGCCATGTTACTGGATGGAAATACAGTATGATAAAAATTTCTATTTTAATACATTTGAATGCAAATTACATCGGAATGTCAGTTTATGATGCTCTTTAGAATGAGAATGGGTTATATGTCTGTGTATGGACTGGCTAGATCGACCATGAGAAATTGTTAAGTGATAAAGCAAGTTGTAGGAAAATGTGCAATAAAATACTATTTTGTAAAATAAAGCACTACATGTTTGTGCGTATGTTAATATAAATATGAATATATATGTTCGTAGGTGCATGAAGAATAGTATGGACAGTTAACTTGATTTATAGCAGAGGAATGAATTTCTAGGGAGGCGGGGGAATGATGTATTTTTCTTTATATATTTCTATGTTGTCTGACAAGGGGTTTCAGTCCAACGATAAATAAGAAATTAGAGAATCATAAAATATTTTAAACCTTGTCTAAGTCACTGTTACAGAGTGGCATCTTTCAGATCCCCGATACAGGTGCGCACATAGAACGAGCAAATATTTTGCTTCTGGGCTCAGGGTTGAGGGAAAGCGAGGCAGTCATGTAACCACTGCCATCAGCATCACTCGTTACTCCTCAAAACCAGCTTGGCACTCTTGAAAATACTCCTCATTAACATTTTTTTTACTTCTGTCAGGCAGCTGAAGATGGCAGCTGAAACACAAATCCAATGGGACACACCTGTATATCAAGGTCAGACGCAGGCACATTGCAAGCAATCGGGGTTCAACTCCCTCCGTGTGTTTTATGTCTGAAACCACCAATCAAAGGGACCGTATAGCTCCTGTCTCAGCTTTAGTGATACTTAAATCGAATTCACACAAACCTTATCTTTGTGTGGGTAGACTTTATTATTACAGAGCTCAATTCTCTGCATTATATGATATTAAATATCAGAACACATTAAGAAGAAACTAATGGCTATGAAGATTTTGATAAAGTAAAGCTGGGTGTGGTGGCTCATGCCTGTAATTTCAGCGCCTGGGGAGGCTGAGGCAGGAAGACCACTTGAGCCCAAGAGTTGGAGGCTGCAGTGAGCTATGATTGCACCACTGTACTCCAGCCTGAGCGACTGAGACTCCGTCTTTAAAACATAAAAAAAATAAGATTTTGTATAAAACAGCCCTTTTAATCATTGGAGGACAAAACGTCACAAACCTGGGAGAAATTCTCAGGGAACAGTGCATTCTGAGTGTTGCCGAAAGTTGATCTGAGAGGACATTTAGAAGCTATTCCAGAATTTTTCTTTTTCGGATTCTACAGTCAGGCATAGGAATGTCTCACCTGATGATATCACACTTTGAGTTTTGCAAAAGATCAAATCATTGCATTTTCTTACTAGTGTTAATAGTTTAATGCAGCTCATGGTTGCCGGTAAGAACTTTGTGATACACCATATGTTTCTGCACGACTCATGGTTAAGGATGGTGTGTAAGAAAAGGAATTGTTTTTCACGTCTTTGGGGGCTACAGCTAAACCTAGTAATATCTTTGAAGTGCTGTCAAACTTCTTCTGAACAAATGAGATTTTAAAAATCAGTAAGAATGTGCATTTAATAATGCTCTAACAACATGAAATTCAGAGTGAGGAATTCAGCAGAAAAAAACCTAGTTATTCACTGCTAAGCATCTAAAACCCTGCCTGGAAAGCTGTGAAACGTATTCATGTCATTTTCAAGGTAGTCAATCCCACGGGAGGTATCAGAGTATATGCCTTACTCTGTGAGAATTTGAACGCTTACGACAAAGTTCTCATGCTCTCTCCTCAAGTTTGTTGTTATCAAAAGGAAAGATTTGGCTGAAGAATACAGGGGCCTCATTTTCAGAACATCAAGAAAACCACCAATTACTTCAAACATTCAAAACTAATACCTTTCATGGTGCTTGTCACATTTGGCAAATGTAGTTGGAATTTTGTGCGTGGAACCTGAAATTTTAAGAGGTAGACACCAATATTAATGTGTATTAAGTATACTTCGGGCAGTTGTAATCCAAATCCAGCTATGGGAAGAATAAATTGCTGCTAAAATTGGTCTCTTTCCCTTTCTGACTTAATTCTTGAAAGTGATTTCAGGGGAAAAAAATGTATAAAATATCATCTAGTTTGCCTGCAATATAAATTCAGGTAATATTTTCCTGACATTATAGCAGAAAATTCCATTTGGAAGTTCAGGAGGAAATTTTTACTCACTTACATTTTATAGTTGCTAAATTACCCCCAAGAGGAGATTTGGGGAATCAAATTTTATTTTAGTTGCAATTTCCAGAAAATAATTTGGAAACGTTTTAGATAAAATGGGTTCTTATTTCACCCCAAATAAGTGAGCAAACCTTGCACGTCCTTATCCAGTTTTCATTGACTATATTTGTGGAAACTTTTTCTTTAATGTTTACACTTCTGGCTATGACAACAAAGCCACATGATAGGCTTGAGATTACAAATGACCCATATTGTGTTCTTGCTTCCAAATTGTCCCCCACACTCGTTTCCAAAGAAAGCCCAATAGCAGATTCAACATGCACATAAGGTCGCACAATTTAAACTAAAAATGTGTGTTTCAAGTTAAAGGATGAATCTTTCCTCTAGAATACATTTGCTATTATTTTATTCATGATATTTGACCCCATAAGTTCACTTGGAGCCAAGGAGACCCAGCTGTTGAAGAAGGAGGAGGGTAACGTGATTCTCGGCTCACTTTGTGCGAAGGGGCGGTACAGTCACCGCGGCAGCATCCAGCTGATCGCAGTCCCCACATGCATTGTGTGGGGTGCGCCCTCAGGTCCTGCTTTTCCCCCTGACATGCGCTTTTCCTCAACTTGTTAGCTAAGCCAATTTCTCCTTATCCTTCAAATATAAGATCAGGTGAGTCATTTACTACAAGAAGGCTGGTTCTGAGGGAGTGGCCTTTCCCGCACACTGCCATAGCACTGGGCACAACCCGTTATCCTAGCGCTGTGCACACACTATGCGCTCCATGCTGCCTGGAACCATTTTTTATTTGATTTTATGCACAAAGCCCCTTGCAGAGTATCTGTTGCCTACTAGTCTCTCAACGTACATTTATTGCCCAATGTTTATAGATGAATGCGTGCAGGTACACATGTCACAGAGAGTAAGTACAGAGGAGTCAAGGATTAAGTTGTTAGTGGTGACAGTGAGCAGCCAGGGAAGGCTATGGAGAAGAGGTGGCACCACAACAGGATTCTAGGGGGACGCTGCAGAGAGCCTGAAGGGAGGGGATCTCAGCCAGGGAAACAGGTGTATATAGGAAGGAAGGAGAGGAGAGAGGGAAGAGTATTAATAAAAGAAGCAAAATGCATGGAGATTTAAGGCAATAGGGAGCAGTGGGGAGTGTGGCAAACTAGAGGGTACATGCCTTATTTAAAGAGAGAGGCCGTTACCTTGCCATGTGGGAATTTGGAGCCTAGCATCATCAGATCCTTTTTTAAAAAGGGGAGATAGGCCAGGCGTGGTGGCTCACGCCTGTAAACCTAGCACTCTGGGAGGCCGAGGCGGGCGGATTGTTTGAGCTCAGGAGTTCGAGACCAGCCTGAGCAAGAGCGAGACCCCGTCTCTACTAAAAAAAAATTGGAAAGAAATTATCTGGACAACTAAAAATATATAGAAAAAAGTAGCCGGGCAATGGTGGTGCATGCCTGTAGTCCCAGCTACTTTGGAGGCTGAGGCAGGAGGATCACTTGAGCCCAGGAGTTTGAGGTTGCTGTGAGCTAGGCTGATGCCATGGCACTCACTCTAGCCAGGGCAACAGAGTGAGACTCTGTCTCAAAAAATAAAATAAAATAAAATAAGGAGATAGAAATTGGATATGAAGTCTCCCAGTCTTATATTGGCAAGTACAGTTGACCCTTAACATGGGGTTTGGGATGGCGACTCCCATGCAGTTGAAAATCCACATGTAATTTTTGACTCCCCCAAGGCTTACCTGCTAATAGCCTACTGTCAAGTAATTTGAAGTCTTAACACAGGCTAGAAACATACATCCCTGGGATGAATCTGTCTAACAACTTCTGTTTTATGCACATAACAGGAAGCACGTGAACTGTGGAGAACAAGCTATATTGACATGCCAGGTCGGTAGTCAGATGGTGGTCTGGCAGTCACGTGCAAACGTCGTCTTATCTCTGCGGCGCTTCCTACTGAGTCGTGCTCACTGACGAGAGTGGGTCGCCTGTGTGATCATTCTTCTGTGTGAGGGCACTGCTGGATTTGTGGGGAACCCTGAGAAATTTCACACTCCCGAGTGAAATGGAAAGATCTGGAAAAATCACTCCGGATAGTTTCATCTCACACTTTAAATACATCACCAAGGGAGAATATAAAGGGGAAACAACAAAAGGCCCAAGGAAAGAAATTTGGGGACACCTACCTTCCGAGTGCATAGGAAAGAGAAGGGGAAAGTAGCTAATGAGAGACAATGGACCAAAAAGCATGTGCCAGGGACGCTGAGAGAATGAGGCCAGCGAGGTCGTTGATCACAATTACGCTCAGGTTATTCATTTAGTACACTCGTTTCCATTAATAAAAAGACATGACAAGTAAGTTTAAAGACTGTTACCATTCTTCAGCGTTCTCGTGCACGTATGTTCAAGAGTTAACATTCCCTGACAAATAACACAGTATGAGACAAGAGCTTGGGGGCTGGTTTCACATCTGCTTTTCTTTAACCTTTCCACACAGGAAAAACAGTCCTCGTGACTTTGCCCAGTTTTTAAACTTGGAATTGTCTTCCATGGAACTGAAAAGGCCTCATACACATTGAGATTAATCTCCTAGTGCTGAAACTTCTGGAAACCTGGCGTGGAATTTGCTTCTTAGATTTGAAATCCACGTGAGAAAGATGTGCCACTAGAAGAAGACAAAATGGGGAAATGTTCGACCTCCTCAGCCATCCAAGATACACAGATAAAAGCTGCAGTAACACAACCTCACTAGTTTGCACTAACGACTGCTTTCTCGTTACTTCACTCTGAAACAGTGCTGGAAGCAGTACGACTGGGACGATGTGTATGGAAAAATAATTTGGCAATGCATTTGAAGAACCACAAAATACCCTGGCTCTGTATTTTTTAGAATTTAATTTGAAATCTATAAAATTGAAAAAAAAAAACCAACTACGTACATAAAGGTTTTGTGTCACCTTTATTTACAGGATGGTACGTATATCAGAATAGGTACTAGTTCAGTAGATTATCCGAGGTTGGTGTCCTGGGAAGCAGAGCCTGGGCTGGGGATTCTCATGCAGATTTAGCGAGATGGCACACGCAGGTAAAATCTGTAAGGGGTGCAGGACGAAGCTCGATGAGCACGTGGGTTCAGCTGAAGTCTAGCCTCAGCCTGAGCCCACAGGGAGGTCCAGAATGTGAACAGCCCCACGGCAGTGTTCCACCTGGAAGCAAGGCTGTAGCCTTTTGCACGGTGTCCGTAACTGGCCAAACGTCATCTCTTGGGGGAGGGCGCGATCCCTGCACCACCAGGTGAGGCAGCTGCTGTCAACTCTGGAGAAGGGCTCAGCTCCCAGCACCCGGGGGACGGAGGTGCTGGCCTGTCAGGGCGTCTGGATGCTGCAGGCACCCCTCTCCTGCGCAGGTTGGAGGGTGAGACCGATGTGTAGACCAGCTCAGTTTCTGTGTCTGGCATTCATGTAGGGCAGCTCTCTCGGACTAGAGGGTTAGGTTTTGTCCCTTTTTCTTCTGGGAACAGCATGTCCCTTTATCTGTGAATGCTTCTTCCAGTGGGAGCTGCTAAGTTGTTTCTCCAACCCTCCCCACCCACTTCCGTCCACCCCACCTTCTCCCACCACTCTGGCCAGCGATGAATAGCTGAAAAGATTGACAAAAACAAAAAAGGAGCAGCTGACTGGTGGGTGGAAGGCAGAAATCTGGCTTTTACCGATTCGAAAGTGTGGGACTGTGTCTGTTTTTCTGGTTAGTGCTGACCTGGTGGGTCACAGTCAGAACGATGACTCAGAAGCAGGTCCGGTGTCCTCCGGGAGCGTCTGTCCTGCTCTGGTTCAGGCCGTGGAGTCTGTGGCTTTTAATCCGAAAACCGTGCTGTCTCTACAACGCTTCAAAAGACGCAGGGACTGGAGAATCGGCTGGCCTTTTGCATACGATTTTCTCAGCTTCACTTTCCGTTTTTTAATCTTGTTTACCTTCCTGGAGAATTTTAAAGAGAAACTGGAAGGAATCTCAAAGCTATCAGGAATGGCCAGTCTTCTGCCTGGTTCACTCGGAACAGTTTTCAAATGGAAAAAGAAAGTATTTACACGTTTGAAACTTTTTTTGAGAATTCTTTTAAATGGATGTCTTTTTACTAAAGACTTCCTGTTTAAACCAGATATTCTCATTTCTGCATACACTTTAGAAATAGATGATAAATATGTAAATTCAAAAGTAATATATGAAAAGCATTGAAAAGCGTCTACCTGAAGCTTCAAAAATATTCAAGAGACAAGGGATCTGGAGTTATAGGAGCCTCCTATGACAAAGGCATGCAAAGGCATAAACATTCAGGAGGGATCAAAGAGGTCAAGTGCTTGCGTTTTCAGTTCAAATCTCTGTTTTACTAAGTAACATCTGTGATTTTGGACAAGGTACTTAATCTCTGCAAGCCTCAGTTTCTTCATCTATATAAGGGGAACGATATTTCTTTCCTCCGCAGGGCAGGAGGGCGGTGGTGAGGGGTGGGGGGTTTGTGCTGCAGCCTCCGCAGTCAAAACGCCGGCTTTGGGTGTTCGCGTCACCACACACTAGCCACGTGACCTTAAGCACATTAGCCCATTAGCCCTGTGTGCCTCAGTTTTCTTCCCTGAAAAATGAGCATAGCAAAGTACTTACCTTCTAGGGAGTGATTTGAGGATTAATGAGTCAATACCACTGACATACTTAGAATACTTGGCACACAGTAAGCATTTAAAAAGCATTGACTCCTAATTCATTAAATATTTTTAAATTAAATAATGTATGTAAAGAAAATGGTAAATATAAATGCTAGAACAAAGATTTGATCTGTATGTATTTCATAGAAATGGGTAAATTCTATATGAACGCCAACTAAGTTTTTTTAATTTGATGTCATCACCGTTTTGAGCAAATGAATCACATGTCACCTGGCAAAGTAACGGAGGGAGGCCTTGTGTGTGAACTATGCGAACAAATGAACACCGAGTTGATCTCTTTACATTTACATTATGACATGTATTCTTTCTTCTTTTCTTTTTCAAGGCATATAAATTATTCTCTTATCTTAGCATGATGGATCATACTGACAACGCTGAAAACAAAATAGTCACTAAGAAACAGATTTTAATAAAATTAGCCCTCTTCTCCAAGAGTGATGGGAGGAAGGAAGGAAAGAAGGAGGAAGGGAGGGAGAGAAAGAGAACTCAGTTTCCCAGCTGCATCAATATGTAGCTCAGAAACTGGAGTCTGGAAGTATCTTCAATTCATCTTAGAGAACAGTCAACACTGGGTCAATGCTACCTAGAGTGAAAGGGTATTAGAACATTCTCTCATTTCTAAACAAATGAGCACCTAAGTTTCTTTTTGGTAATTTCAAGACTTAAAAGTAAGGACCTGAAATCCGTTTACAAAGGCAAAGTAGACACATGGAAATAAATCTTCAAATAACAATAATAATAATACAGATGTTTCTGCTCTAATGTAATATGTGTTTTCTTGCAGAAGTTTGTTCTCTGCAAAACTGCAATAAAGTAAGCGAGTTTAGGAAAAAATAAGGTTGGAGCAGGCCACTTGAAACTATGAAACTTTGTAACCAGAGCAGTATAAAAACAAAAATTGGTTCCCGGAACAATAACCTCAAGAGTCCAGTTGGGCAGCTCGGCGAAGCTAGAAAATGCCACAGTGGAGCCGTAGAGCAGCCACGCTGGCAGCATCCACAGGCGAACCGAGCTGGCGGGCGGGTGGAGGCGGCCCTGGGGTGCTGTTAAGGTGGGCACGAGAGGCAGCTTGTCGCCACAAGGTGAGAGCCACCCAGGCTGGGCTTTGCTTCTCTGGGAAGGGTGCTCCAGAGGCCAGCACTGTTTATTATTATTATTTTTTTAAATACAGTTTATAGGTGCCAGAGTGGTAACCAAGCTGTTTCCTTTTCCCTTGCTGACAATGGTTAGAATTCTCTTGCTGCTGTAGCAGTGCCCTTTGCCCAGATAAAGAACATAAACCAAAGCAATTTCCTGGTCCTACTAACCGCGCTCCCCAGCGATCAATTGTGCATGAGTTTGTTTGCATTTTAGGTCATCTAACGTGAGCCAAACTGGGTTAAAATTTTTATACATGTTTAGAAAAATTACAAAACAACTTATTAAGAAACATGTTGCATTTGACAGTCTGAGAAAGAGCAACGACTTGAATTGAACTGCGGGTCTTTGAGGCCCCCGAAGAATAAGCAAAGACGTGACCTTAGATAGTTTAGGGTGAATGTTGAATTCGTTCCTGGCACTGTTCCCAGTGCCTTTAGTGGATTATCCCACTTAATCCTCATCGCAGACATTCTACAGTAGGTTTTTACCACCCTGCTTTTATGGATGAGGAAACTGAGGCACGGAATCACTTGCCAAGGGTTGTGCAAGTGGGAAATTGGGCTTTGAACACAGGTTTCAGCTCCTGGGCCTGCACGTGGAACTGCAACATGGAACAGCCTTTGCTAACGTTGCCTTTGCGGCTGCGATGGCTGCACTGGGGGATGTGGCTTCTGCCTGCAGGCTCGTGGCAGACATTGATTAGGAGGGACCCCTGTGAGAAAGTGTTTTGTTATGAAGCAGGGAGGAAGAGAGGGGTGGTGGGCAGACAAAAATGTGGATCCTGGTTAAGCACCTGCATGTGCCATCACCTGCCCGTTCTCCGTGCCTCTCAGAAGCCAGCCCAAAAGTCCTACCATCCTACCAGGCCATCCCCATGACAGCCCTGGCTCCTGAGAGGAGGAGAGTATGGCCCTTTTTGGGGGGCGTTTAAAACCAAAAGAGTTGATACTGGAAGAACAGTTTGTTTCTGTCAAATGTAAAAGGATCCTCTTTCTCGGAATCTTTGGGAGGTCCATTCTTAGCGTCGTTCCAATTTCCTTCTCTTCTGCAGGGTGGGGGAAGGAGCATGCACTGAAATAGGTAACGAAATGAAGTAGGAGGAAGGGCTCTTGCGGGGAGAGAGAGACCCGCAGTGCTGAGGGGGATGAGCCCTGTGTGTCCCAAGAGCGGGTTTGGGAGGGGCTCGGCCCCAGTCACACGCCAGGAGCCTGGAGGAGCAACTTTGTACTTAACATCCGCGGGGGTCTCTCTCTGCTCTTTGTGCCCTCAGCCTGTTGCCAGCTGTTTCCAACTTGAAAGAGATTAAAGGATTGTGGCTTACTTCAGGAGCCGGGGAGCTCGAGGGTATTTATGGCTGGTCCCAAGGCTGAGGAGCCAGAGAACGAAGGAAATCTTGATCCCAAGAAACAGGTGGGTACAGTGGAAATCAAAGCAATGGGGCAAACCCAGGAATTCTGGGAAGAAAAGGAATTCATTGACCCAAGGCAAAGAAACAGCCAGGGGAGGCCATCTGGAAGCAGGTCCCCAGAGCAGCCCTGCCCCCTTTCCTGGGCCGGTCCCTTCTCCGGGAACCTCACACTAGAAAATGGGAGTGAGATGTCCCCGTCACACTGTGCAGCAAGTGTGGGAAGACCGAGCAGCCTCCACAGCCTTCGCCTGGTGAGAAATGGGTCTGGAATCCCACGTTGGAACTGGAAGGCACTTTCCGAGAGAAATGTTAGGGGGTGTATAAGTGTAACATACCAAGTGGAAACATTCAGGGGACCAAGGTAGCTCACTATGGTTGAAGTGTCAGGCAAATGGGAAGGCTAAAGGATAGAAAAGGAAAGACCGGAACTCGGGTTCAAGGGAGGTGGTCCTTGAGCTGGGAGGGATGGTGTCTGGCTGTGAACCCAGGGCTGGCGCTCAGGAAGTCCGCGGTCACTAAGTCGCAGATGGGAGACAGGAAGGGATCTGTTTGGCTGATTCAGAAAGAACCAGTCAAGGTCTAAAACAGGAAACAGGCATTTAGGAGCCGGGGACTAGCAGAGGGGTGGGGTTTAGGTCAGTATCTGCCCAGCTGTGTCCCCGCCCACCAGGAATGTCAGAGTCGCCTGGTGAGCTAGGTAACAAGGCAGACTCCAGGGCTCCTTCCGGACCTACTAACCCAGGATTTCTGGTGGCATGGCCCAGGAATCTGCATTTTAACAAACACTCCAAAACTTGAGCATTCTTCTACCTATTAATATTAGAGAATGACCGGTTTTGGTTTTATAATTTATTATCTAGAAATTTGGGTGCCTGGATGATAAACGACAACCACGATCCAATTATTTTCAAAAACTATGAAGGCTGAACACCCATGAACAGGCCATAGTGTTATAATTGAATAAACCAATGACAATGACAATGTCTCTGAACTACATAAGCACTATTTCGCTGCGCGGTAGTTAGGCACAAATGTGAATCTGTTTACCTCAACAAGTGCACTCGTGTTCCTTTAAACGATTTAGCCCAGATGTCTGCAGTCGACAGGAGAGCAAGGCATGCATGAGCCGGAAGGTGCTGTCAGGACAGAGCCGAAAAGCACGGTCTCCTCCCTGGCGTGGGGTCTGGGTGGTTAGCTATGCTGTTTCCTGCGGGGCAGTTGCTGGAGAGCTGAGATGTCAGAACTAATCTCTTCCTTCCCTGGGTAGAAGGCGAAGCCGGCCGCTGGACTTGGCTGTCCTGCCCCTTGTGGGTGTCCTCTTTAAAGCCCTGGCTCCCTGGTCCCTTCTCAGGAGCCCGGCATGCTCCTCAGCGGACTCCCCAGGCCCCTGCGCCGCACCCCGTGCCTGCCCGGAGTGAAGGGGCCGTCGCATCGGCGTCGCGAGCGGCACAGTAGTGCATGCGTGCGGGAAGATTCCGTCCTGGGGCCGAAGAGCCAGACACTGGCCAGCCCCGACCTCCCACTCTGCCGGTGAGCGAAGAGGCTCTGAGAATGGAAGTGACCCACGCAGGGCGGCTCCGCGCCCTGAACTCACGTTCCCGACTCCCAACGCCCCGCACTCCTTTTCCGCAGTTTGCCTGCCCTAGTGGGCAGAAGGTGAGCAGGGGACACGGAGCAATTGCGTGCCAGGCACAGCTGGGCCTTTGCACAGCCTCCTGCTGTGTCCCACACCCCGTCACCACATAGCTCCTCTTAAGGGTCCCAGCGTTTCAGTGCCGTGTTCCAATCACAAGTCCCTCGGAGCCAGCGGGAGGAAGAGGATGGCTTAAGCATTTGCGAGAGCCACACGGTGTATCCCTTTCTCTGCTGATTTCATACAGCCCCTGATTTCTGAACACCACATTTTTGGACTCCCAAATGTTCTTACTCGCTGAGGCCAAGGGGACCAAAATTAAATTCCAGCGTTGCTTGTGGTGGCTTTGAAAGGCTGAGGTAATGTAGCTGTGGAAATAAGGCGAGGTTTCTGGGGTCAGACTGAGTGCACTCAGTCCAGCCGGGTCCAATTTCTAAGTGCTGAGGTGACCAGCGAGGGCTAGGAACTTCCTGGGAGACTAGACTTAGTCCCTGACCATAAGGACTGTGTTTCCCAAGAAGTTTGTGGGCGGTACAGGAGCATCCTCGAGTCCACCAGAACCTTTACACTTAAACAAGAAGAGGAATGCACCACCAGGGTCTCAGAGAGAAGTAGAGGGGAAGATGGAAAAATGACCCAGGCCCTTGACCCCTCACCCCGTTGCCAAGTAGCATCGGAAACCGTGAGAGCTTGTGTTTAAAGAGGCATATCTCTTCTTCTCTACAGACGACCTTCATGTCAGCGTGAGTACGTGGATGTGAAGATGCGCAGTTGTTGGTTGAAACGGGTCCTTTGCAAGAGTTTATCTTCAGCCTGATGAGTTCCTACCAAGTAACAGTCATTGCTCCTCCTGGGGAAGGACTGTCCCCTGTGTGCCTGTGGCTGCTGCCCAGGTGCGATCATTGCAAGTTGCCGAGGCAGACTGCTAGCTGGCTCTGCTGACGGCTGCCCTGGGATGGTGAAAGCTGGTACTCCCAAGGTCTTAGCTAAGAAATGCCCCAAACCTTCACACCATCGTGAACTCTTCCTTTTTTTTTTCTTTTTGGAACAGATAAATGATCCTGTCACGAATCCACTCCTGGTTGCCAGGAGAAGACAATGAAATTTTTAGCAGAAATTCAGTCATTACGCCACTCCTCAGCAAGGAAGAAGGGGAAAGGTGTTAGTGGCATACAACCAAGTGTAATAGCCTCAGCTATGTGAAACTCTTTATACGTCTTGGAATTTTTGAAGCTGAAGTTGTCTATGCCAAGATACACTTGAGCAATGCAACCTGAGAAAACAAAGTTTTAAATAAAGCACTCTGACATCTTTTTCTAATGACACATGCAATTTTGTAATATACCAAGCTTGCGTCTTTCCTTCCAGCCTGGGAGAGTACAGCCCGGAACAGGTCTGGCCCCAACCCAGGAGGAAAGCTGGGCTTGGCTTTGCCCCTACAGTCTCTGTGACAGTGGACTGAGAGGCCTAGACACAGACAATTAATTCAACAGCCCCTCAAGCCGAGAGGTTTGGGGCACCTGTTCCCGTTCCCTTGGTTTTTAAATGTAAATATGTGCAAAGATTTGGGCTGGAAATAGCGATGCTGTTGGAAAGTCGTTCTGGACCCAAATGGAGGCAGGCTCAACTCTCCCATGCTGCAAGAAGTTACCCAGGAAACCCAGAGTCATCTTTCTGTAGCCTGATCACAGTACGATCTCCATTTTGGCCACAGGAGCCAAACTCAAAGTTAATATGATTTTCTACAGTTTAAACATTCTAATTCAATATCTGAATTAATTTTTTTGGAAGAAAGAGAGCAGAACATTTATTTCAGTTATAGAAATAACCATATCTTTGGCATGTATTAAAGACTGTTGGTCTCCCAAGCTCTGTTCGAAATTCACAACATGGGAATTTACAGAATTTTCACAAAAGCAATTGAAACGCCAGCATCTCCCTGAACTCCCAGGGTGTACTTCTATTAACAAAAGATGTTTAGCTTTACTCACACCTGCTCAGTACTCTGTGGGGGCTCGGGCAATGCACATTCCAATACAGCAGCGTCAATAAAATCAAATAAAAATTAAGTTCCAAGGAAGGGAATGGAGATATACAATAATACCACCGAAAGTGCATTTGAGAAGGAGCTTAGCTCTTGGAACCAGCTTTTTAAGTAGAAAATTGTTACAGGAAAATAGATTTTTCAATGATAAATCATGCAATTTTGACTTTGTAGAATACTGGGTAACTTTAGCACATCTTCTCTGTGTTTCTGTGTGTACATATGTGGGGGGGGAGCGGGGGATTGGAAGGGCACAGGGGTGAAGCAAGTTTAGAAGAGTTAGGAGAAGAGAATGACAGAGCTAGCAAAATAGGAATTCTTTCCCTTTGCATGTTACTAGGAAGACCTAGGGAACTTTCAGAAAGTCTGCCTACATTAACGTGTTTCTGCTTGTTAGGTGATTGTCTTCAGAAGAGAAAATTCATATTGTCTTTATTTTGACTCCATGAAATTCCACTGCTTCTAAGAGGATTCTGTCGATGGGGAAACAAGGTAAGAACCTCATTCCCTGTAGTTGCCAGCACGGTCAATTCAGACACAACATTGGTATTTCTGAGGTTTGTTGTTGTTGTTCTGAGAGTCAGAGACACATCTGGGTTGCAACACGCAAGGTCTCCTGGGCTTCAGTAGGTGACTCCTTAGAGGAAGCAGGACAATTCGTGAGTGACTGGAAAACTTTATTTGTGAGCGGGAAAAGTTCTTTGTTGTTCACAACCTCTTGCTGCTTTCGAAGGAAGGAGGAGCCCAAAGAGCATCTCTGGGATCAGAGTGAAGGGAGGGCGTGAAGGCGGCGGACGCAGGAGCCCCTGGGAAGAGGACCACGAGCTCCGCGCAGGACAAGGAGGTGCTGGGTGCTGGGGAGGGGGACGGGAGACCCTAAAATCCACAAGGGCTGATGTAGAGAAGCTGTGAACAGGAGAGCAGATGGGGTGAGGCTCTGGGACGGGAGCAGACACTGGCGATGGGACTTCCACTGAGTTTTCACTCATTCATTCATTCGTTAGTTCACTCAAACGGCGTCACGTGCTACGCGCCAGGCCGTGCTGCCCCTGGGCGCTGGCGGAAAGGCAGACACCTCCCCGGGAGCGCCTGCAGTGGGGTCGCCCACCTCTCAGCCGCCTCGCAGGACGGTTTCTCTTGGGGCAGGCAGAGAAGTGCCCCAAGCACACAGGAGGCGCCAGCGAGGACGGCCACACCCCGTTACTCACGTCTCCAAAGGGGTGTCCGTAAGGAAAACACCAACGTGCTGGCTTTTACTTGTCATAATTGGCTTTGGGACCAAGAACTGTGAGTCTCTAAGTGTAGGAAGAACGTGCGTAGCTGCTCAGGAATGTGGAGGGAAGGGGTCATTTGCTCGGGGTGGGCTGTCCCCTGCAGCGTGCTGCGGGCTTTGTCCAGGTCGCTCGTGCTTCCACGTGGTCTTGAGCAGCTTCAGAGTCTGAGCCCTAGAGCAGCTGTTCCCGACGAAGGGTGTGTTGGAATGTCTGTGAGGGATGCAGTAACTTCTTACCAACAACAAAGATCCGAAATCGTGCAAATGAATCAACTGCAATTTTTAAATGGATAATGTGAAAACGCAGATACTTAAAAACAGACTCCCTGCCCCCAAAAAGTCTCAGTCTTTTCCACTACTGTGACACATGTGACAGTTTATGTTTACCTACCTGATCCAGTGGGTGTTCCCAGCTCGGTAGCTGTGACTCCGTTCCTTTCTGTCCCACTTGAGCAGGAAATGCAAGTGAATGAGAGAGGCCTTGCTATTCCTCAGGCCGGCTGGGGGCTTGTGAAGAGTGCTGCGGTTGATTGGTAATGTCTGCCGTGGCTGGGGAGGGCTGGGGCAGTGCATTGCTCGGTATTTACCCTTTCTGATATATCTGAGTTCCCTGGTGCTGTAGCTCTGTGGTGTGCTCTGTGTTGTAGTCACCTAGGTTGCCTCTTACATGGTTTTGATTCACTCGTATCACCCAGCCTGGGCAGGTCTCGCGCTGAAGGGGGCTGAAGAGACGTTGTTAAAATTCAAGTGACCTTAACAGCCTTTAGCTGAGTTCTGCTGACCTGTGTGACCTCTGACTAGTTATTGAACAGCATCACAAAGGCGACGCCATGGCAACTCGTGTCCACAGAGCACTCAGTATAGAGCAGGTACACAAAATGTTTCTCAGTAAGAGTACCAGTGAAATAGAATACATTTTGCTCAAGAATAAAACTGTATCTGACTAGAAATCTCAGAGAATACAGTGTTCTTGATTTTTTTTCATAGCCAATGCTCGTGGGAACCCATCAAGCATACGTGTTCCGTCTCCTGCATTGTGAACACAGTTCAAAGGACGAAATAAAAATGGTCAGAGCATCTCATAGTCCTCACTCATCTGGAGAGGGAAGATTGGGTCAAAACTATACTAAGGCAGCCACTAGGGAAAAAAAAAAAGGAGCTAGTTTCCCAGAGTATTTTCTTGGTAGTGATATCTTTATGAAAAGAGGTTAAAAAAAAAATCCAGTGGTTGAGGGTTTTGGTAAGCCAGGGATAGAAAATTCTAGGTTTTTCTACATCTAGTTGCCCAAACATGGATGAGAGGTCAGAACCCTGAAAATGCTGAACATTTGGTATAGCTTACACTTTCTTGGCTTGCAGGTACTAAGCCTGGATTACTTGATTTAAAAAGCTCACTTTCTCATATTTCTGCCTCCTCAACACTTCATTCCTTTAGCATTTGATCACGGTCAGTAATGACTTTGAATAAGACGGCACCACCTGTCCGGTAAACTCACCTCCAGCTTGAAGCAACCTTTAAAGCAAGCAAATAAATAAAAATAATTACACGTGCAAGATGTTTGGATGAAATTCTTCTTCTGAGAAATAGCATGACAGAAGTGTTGAAAGCATGGCATTTGGAACTCGATTACCTAGGTTCAAATCCCAGCTCCGACATTTAAAGCTGTGACCTTGTGCAAGTATATTTAACCTGTGTTTCACCTTCCTCATCTGTGAATGAGGACAACATTCGGAAAATGCCGTATACTCTGCTGTGTGGACAGGGTGCCTGGAAAGTCATTATGAGGGATGCTGGGACACCACGTCTGTCACCTGATACAAAGTCATTAACATCATCCTATGTCGCCCTTTTCTAATCAGCCAATTACAGTGATTTTCTCTCTGAATATCGAATTGACTACTGGATATGCAAAGCTCTACTTTGTGTTACTGGTCTTTAATTATATGACATAAGGTCTAGTTTTCCCCATGTGCACGCAAGGGAAGGTCAATGTTCATGTACACATGGCCTTTCTAGCGACATGATCTGTATCTATTTCCCACCGATGAGCACATTCCAGAGTCTTCATGTCAGCCGGTGTTTTTTTTAAGTGGCTCAAAATTCATGTCTTGCTTCCCGGAGGCAGGGTGGGCCTGGAGGGCGCTCTGGCCTGAGAAATGGAATCAGACGGAGGCTGGACCCCAGTTCAGAGCGACCACAAAGCAATGCGATCAAGGGACAAGTGAACAGCGGTGCTAAGGAAGGAAGCCGGAGGTCAGCTCGATGGAAACCGTGTGGGCCCACAGGTCAGAGGGGCAGGAAACAGGTCCAGGGCCACGGCCTCGGACAATCAGGAACAGGTGGGGAAGGGAAGTGGCCAGCAAGGATGGAGGCAAATACCTCCGCACACGGGTGGGGGGCACGGCGAGGATGCCGGGGCTTTCCGGGAAGGTGCCAACGGTGCGGGGGGCAGGGGAGAGGGGAATGGCCCCTCTAGCTTAAAGGTTTTTGCAAAGGGCCTTACTTGAGGTCTTCTAAGGTGTGGTACTCATACCATTTCATTATCTTAGTAAGTAGCGTCCTGTTTCTTCAGAGAGACCTTTCGAAGTTTGAGATTGAAGTGGGCAGTCCTGGATCTTATATGTCAACATCTTCCCTTCTCTAGGACTCCCTCCCTCCCTGGAGGACACCTCTGGGGACAGAATGCCTTCAAAATGCAGTTATGCTCATAAGTCACACCAGCAACATTGGTGAGCATCATACAGCTGAATGACCAAAGATGCCGCAGACCCCAAGAGCTCAGCTGTGCGAAGCTGCAGTTGCACAGGTTGGTCTCATGCCAGACCAGGGTTGCCATCATGTCCTTACCCCTTTGTCCTCCTTGTCAGCACCATCCTGCCTTCTCACCTGCCCACCCTAGGAATAGAAATAGCAGTAGCTATGCCCATGTATCGAGCCTTAGAAAGTGCTAATTCCTTAGTATGTGCTAAATCCTTTGCATACAGTAGATGACTTAATCCTTGCAACAATCCCAAGGGTAGGTATTATTATTAGCCCCATTTTATGAATGAAGAAACCAAGGCTCATAATGATTAAGCAACTTGCACAAGGTCACTTAACTGGCAACCAGAAGACCTGAGAACTAAATCCAGCTCTGTTTGACGACAAAACCTAGGCCTTCACTGTTTTGCTGAATCACAGCTACTGGTGAGTTCCTTACACCTGGTGAATGTAAGTTTTAGGCAAGATGTTATTTACTCTCGAGATTTACATTTTAAGATCTCAGCTTCAGTTGTGGAATAACAGTTTGGGTCCCAAATGAAAAGGACAGGAGGCAACAGCTAAGAGAGCGCTGGGTGACAGAGTGGAATTTGATTCAAGGCCAAGTGAACTTCAGTTGGATTCTTCTTTTAGGATGATGGGGGTGGGAGATCTGAAAGGTTTGGTAGGCTCTGCTGATCTCCACAGAGAGCCAGGAGGTGGACCAGCCCAGGGCCGCCTCCTGTGCCCCCTTCCCAGGCAAATCTGTTTTCAGAATTTGCACATATTTGGCCAACTTTCTTATCAACTCGCCCTGTGGCCTGGAACCCCCTGTGACCCCACCTAGCCCAGCCTCCCACCTTAACCCTTCTCCTCCCCCCGTCTCTTTTCCTCGTCGGCTACACGTGGCGCTACCGAGAATAACAACAGCAAACACTTAGAGCACACTTACACCCTACATATGTCAACTCATTCGATCCTATTTTCTTACTATTTTGTAATTTTTTAAATGCCATAACCTTCCCTTGGTTCTCATCCTGAAGTGCATTCTTAGGTTCCTTATTTTATTTCTACCTCTGAGAACAATGCGATGACAAAGCGTGTGACCCGAATGTGTCCTCTTTGCCAACACAGGTCAGGTGTTGAGTTTTCCCCTGAATTCTTCCGTCATCCCTGCTCTGACCCTCCAGCCCAGCCCCCTCATCTTCCCCGTGTGCCCTGGTCTGCGGCATCGGCGACATGTTCCAGACTCTTCCAGGAGCCCGTGGACGTCACTCTCTTCTCTCCACTCTCCTTCTTTCCTCTCGACCACGTTTGTAGAATTGTCACTGTCTCACGGAATTGGCTCCAAATGTTTCTCCTGCTGTTTATTTATCTTTAAGGAGTAAAGTCATTAGCCCTGAAACCCGATGCCGGCCACAGACTGGTTTCTCTCCCCGCTCTGCTTGCGACTGACTTGTCCATTGGGAATGACCATGAGATGGTGCCGTTGGGCCCCACACCCCATCACTCTCCCCACACGGGGAGGTCTGGGGGCCACAGGGAGGCTGCCGGCAGAGGCTGCTCGGGCTCCTCCCCTTCCCTCCGCTCCCTTTGAGAGAAAAAGAAAAGCACCCAACAGAGTTCCGTGAAGCTCGAAGGGCCAAAGGACAAAACAAAGAAAACATCTTTACAACACGCCATAAGTCACTGTGAAATGCACGCCTTCCTTTTCATGGTTTTGATAAATATGAGGTGTGCTAAAATTAGAGGTCATAAATTTGGGAGCCAAGTGGAGATGACTTGGATTTAATAGAACAAACTGCTACATGAAATCTGTCTTATTAAAGTTAATTAAAGGAAGTGGAAATGGTCATCTATTAACAGAATCTGGCCCTGTGAGGAAGGTTTGTGAATGCAAATCCATTCATACGTGCATGTGGGTATTATGTGTGTAGATGTATAGTGTGAGTCTGTATTTATATACATCTTTGGATTCAAATAATGAGACTCAAAGAGATTTTTTTTTCTGATCTGCGAATTTATTTGTACAAAGAACATTATAAAGGTACACAATCAAATAATATTTCATTGTATGGTTAATATATACTACTTATTATAAAGAATAAAATATTGTATTTAATACAATTTTGCCCATGTCAAAATACCTGGTACCCACATGCACAAACATACACATGGAGTATGCCTCTTTCCCTGTTACGTCTTCCACCCTTTCCTAGACCATCACATAGGACATTACTAGGACATTATTTTAAAAGGTCACTATCCAAAGGCATTAAGGAGTCCTTTAAGGAGACTTCTGTTTTCCAGATCACACATATCTTGAAAAATCAAATATAATGAGGTCAATATTTTTATATTAAAAATAAAAAAGGTAAGACTATAAACTCAAAAGGCAGAGAGAGTGACCCATGTTGTCTCAAACCATTTTGGAAAAAGTGAGTCTGCTTTCGAATATAGCCTGTCATGAGTTTTAACCTCTTTATTTTTCGTCTTCAAGCTCACCAACTGGCGGATCCCAGCCCCCACTAGTTACTCCTCTGAGTTTAGGAAAATTTTGGCCATTAGTCCAAGACTCAGGTAGGACTCCTTTGAATAGTTTCTGCTTATTGAGGGCTGAGCCCCTGGCATGCATGAGCTAAAGGAACAACTAAAGATGAAGAGAAAAGGGAAAAAGAAGAAGTTCCTTCAATGGAGTTGCCTAACCAAAAAGACAGCTTTTGAACCGTGCCAAAAGGGTTGCAAATCAAGTCATTATACACTAGACTAGAATGTTAGCAAAAACATCGACATAGGGCTTAATTGCTCTAAGCTATATAGAGAAAGTGTCTGTCTGGGTATCTGTTTACAAAATCAGAATGGGAAGCTTTAAGAATTAAAGGCAAGGTCTTGAATCGCACAAGGGTTCGGCATTGTCTGAACATGGCTTGGCGTCCTGGCTCTGTTCTCCCGCACCAGCATTGGCGGAGCAAACTGAAGTACCCGGGGTGAAAGGCAGCCTGGCAACCCGAGTACGACTCACATGCCCTTTGACCCAGAGATTTGTCTTCTGAGAACTTATCCTAAGGAAACGGAAAGACAAATGCACAATGATTTCCACCGCATTTTTATTCACAAAAGCAAAATCTTAGCCATAAACAGGGACATCTAACAACAAGGAAATGATTCAGTCACTGAGGTACAACCACTGTACAAAATAGGGTACGGTCTTTACAAAGGCAGGTGTGTGGCGACACGCCAACACAGCTTAAGAGACGGTTGGTAACCCAGCCGCTGTCTCTCACCTTGGAACTCAGGTTGCTCTGTGATGCTCCAGCGGGAACTTCGCAGACCAAATCCCCGCGTTGCCCGCTGGTCCCTATTTGGTTCCACCAACAGGGCCCTAGAGAGAATGAAGGGAGGAGTGGGGAGAGATGCACCCCTGTCCGTCTGCTTCCTGTCTTGTCGGAGACGCCCCACGGTGGCCCTTCACTCTGGGCAGTGCGGTCAGTCCCACCAGCGATGGGGTCCGGCCCCCAGCATTCCAGCCACGCCGGAACCAGCCTCACCGCCCCTCCCTCAGAGTCCCAGAGATCCGGGTTCCAGTTCTGCAGCGCCCCTCGGCCCTAAACTTCCAGGTTCTGACAACCCCAACTTCTCCCCTTTGTCCCTCCTGCCCTCAGGGTCAGTAGCGCTTGCTGGGGTTATTATGCCTGTTTTATTTCAGGGTCTCCTTTATGCATTTTTAGGTACCTATTTAACCGAACCTATGTTAAATTCTCTGCTAAGTAATTAATGTTGTTTCTATTTTCCTATTAAAAAAACAAACAAAAGCAATCAGGGAGTAGAAGCGTATGTATACTGAATACAACCGCATGCCCCTATGTAAACACACACAGGTAAAAGCAACGGAAGGAAAGTCACCAAAATCCCAATAGAGGTTGTATTAGACATGGGGTCAGGCTGGTGAGTGATTGTTTTCTCCCTTCTTCTCTACCTTCTAGATTTTTTAGTAATGTGGTTACATTACTTTCATAGTAAAAATGTACATTTTTATATATGTAATATGTACATACATAAAAGAGAGCATTTGTTTCCGAGTGAAAGAGTATGCAGACTGAAGAGAATCCAGCCTAGAACAGCAGCCGAGTTCCAGCCTGGGTAATGAAAGGCGACCGCACCCTTGATCACGGCTCCACCGGGAACACCTGAACGGCAGGAGCGGTACCAGAAGACTAGAGTGCAGCAAGTGATGCCACAGCTCTCCAGGGCGGGAACATGGTATAGTTCAGAAATAATAAAATGAGAAGGTTGATGTGACTCTCTGGCAGATTTCACAACAGCCTCGCACATCGATGACTTGTAGACGTGGGCAGAACGCCTGGGGTCACAGAGACCGGACTGTGCCAAGTTCACCTCATTTCCTTTTCTGCTGGGTTATTATGTGACTTGATCACACATTCACTTATTTATTTCTACATTCCTACAGCAAACATTTATTGTATAACTACAGTGTTCCGGGCACTGTCTCGGCAATGGAGATAGATAGCCGAGCTTCTGTTGGGGAGACAGCTACGTGACATTTAGATGCTGTCAGCATCAACATGCCTCCTAAGAAAACAAGTCATTCTAATTTAAGATTTTTATTTTACCCAATAATATGCAAAGTGGACATCTGTACCTCATGTCTGAGTCTCCAACATCACCACCCCCCAGCCCCACCCCTGGGGGGGAACCGACTGCAGGGACGGGGGGCGCTTTGGGATGCGGCAGGGATGGTGCGGTGGGAGCGAGGGCGGGTCGGGGGTGGGTGGGTCAGGCACCATCTGGCAGCCCAAGCCCATGAAACCAGGTGGCATATGTTTTTCACACCCCGTCATCCCAGCAGGGGCCATCAATCATTCTAAATAAGATGTCTGCTCCTTCTTTTGATTTCCTGTGAATCTCGAAGGGTCCGCACACTGACCCTCTGAATTCTCCCTCAATGGTGCAGTGGCGAAACACATTTAGTATTCACTGTCTAGTAATAAACAGATTCAGCTGTTTAGTAATGAAACTCATTCTGGTTTTGATATGGACATTCTTGCTTTTTTGGTATTCTTTCTGATGTGGTTTACCTTATGGATTAATGATATAAGACATCAGAGTGGGGGACTGTTTTGGCTGTAATATGATCTTCCACTCTCAGCTCCAAACTGAAATAAATGTCGAACTTTTCTTTTGGTGCTCTCTGTTGCGTACACGCGTCTTAGTTTATGTTCTAAACCTCCATTACAGCGATGGTTGGAGGGATAAGACTAAAATCTCTTAGAGATTAACCCAGATATAGGCTTTGATATATCTTTATTCCTTTTCACTCCCTGGTGATAAGGAGACTATATCCATAAAAATTACAAGCAATTTAGAAATGAATAAAGTGGAAAATGAAAGTTTCCCACAATTAGCAATGGACAATGTTGGATGTAGAAGAGGGGAGAGGGTTCAGCCCAACATGAAACTGAGTGATTACTAATGATTTTACTTTGTGCCTTGGCTAAGTTAGCAGGGCTGCCCCAAACGCTCTGCTATTGCCCAGGCAAAACCCCTATGCAAGTCTTTGTAATAAAAGGTGGTAAGGATCAAAAACAAAACAAAACAAAACAAAAAAAACCATTGAGCAGCAGAGCAGGGCTGGGGAGGGACGTGGGGCTGAAAGCTGGGGCTCCGTCCCGGCTCCACCACCATGCTTGGCTTTAAACAGCAAAACCACCACTCGATTTATACTCCACTGTATTTCAAAGCATATAAGGTGGCCTATTAAGATATACGCACTACAAGAAGAGAAAGTATAAATAAGTAAGTCATGAACTCAGGGCAAGAGAATTAGCATAGGAAAAATAAGATTAACGCACGAGTAAGGTTGGTCTAAAATCAATACTTCTTGAAAGAAGAGAGATATTTGTAGGGGTTCCTATGCATTTGCCAAAAATGGGCCACAAAATAGGTTCTAAGCTTTCAAAAAAGAAAAAAAAAAGAAAAGAAAACACTGATCACATTGTCAATTACAACCCAATTGCCCAGATACAGGATAACTCTTCCTGGAACTGCGACTAGAGAACATTTTTTTTTCTCATGACTCTTCATGACGAAGGCACTGAGTAATTCAGTAAGTGGCTCGATGGCTCTTTTAAACTAAAAAAGGCAAGGAGTTTTATGGCGATCTTCTATTTCTTATATCCATAGTCAAGGAGGCTGAAGTCAAAATACTATCACCCAATTTGGTAAAAAAAAAAAACAAAAAAAACTCGATGGGAATAAAAATTATATATTAATTTAAAGTCTATACCTGGATTAATCTCTAAGGGTTAGTCTTATCCTTCCAACCGTCATTATGGTGCAGGTTTAGAATATTAACCAAGATGCATGTACGCAACAGAGAGCACCAAAAGAAAAGTTAGAAACGTATGTCGGTATGAGTGTATCACTTGCCCTGGGGAGAATTTTAGAGCAGTGGTTCTTAACTTCTTTTATGGCGCGGACCAATCCATTCATTTATTTTTTAAAACAGACGTGTAACGACCTCGCTCTGTCCCAGGCCGTGGCAGCCACGCATCTGCTGCGCAGACCTCTTGCCGCGGGGAGCCCCGGCCGCCCCCCTTGGGGACCCACCGCCATCCTCGAAGGAGGCCACCGCCCGAGCCGCCACTGGTCCCGCAGCAGAGGGGACGGTGCAGATAATTCCCGCAGGATGCCGGAGTCCTGGGATGGGCCGCTTCAGCCCGGGCCGAACGGAACCGAGCTTCTAGATCCTCCCGATCTGACCTCCCTCCTCCCCCTCCCCCTTCCTGGGGTCCCGCCTGCATCGCGGCCGGAAGGTTCTCCCTGTCCCCCGCTGCCCTAGTCCTTCAGGAGTGCTTCTCCTGGTAACTCTTCTGCATTTAATCCTGGTCTGGCATCTGCAGTCCCCAGGAGCCAACTAACCGCTGCAGGCCGAGGACCCGCAGGACCCGGAGCCGGGCAGACCGCAAACACCGCGGCGGTGCGGACGCGGCCCAGGCGGTGACCAAGCGCTCCAAGGCCG